>WBNH01004492.1:0-107274 GCA_013401255.1 Urocolius indicus
TCCGAGCGCCGATCCCTACACTGAATACGACATGAACACTCTAACATATGTGAACTAAAGACAAGATAAGGAACCAGATGTGACAGAGAAATGGCTGTTAACAGCAATATGTTTATATTTCATAGGAATGTCACAGTACATTTACTTCCATGCCAATTATTTTCTTTATTCTCCACAAAGAAAGTAAGTACAGCAAAAGAGAAAAAAAAAGAGCGATTCTAAATTTGAACATCAAAATGTAGTGCTGGAATTATACCATTTTCTTATAACACCTGTATAGCAATCAGACGCACTTTACCACCTCTCCTTTCCTCACCAGTTGGATGCTTACCTCGTTTTCCTAAGCTTATGAAATGTGATGAGGAATTAAAAGCAAACAAAGCTGAGATGGATTGGATTGCTCTTCATCTGAACCCTAAAGGGAAAAAGAATTCTTAAAAATGTAGGCCCACTTGTTTAAGAAATTATATCTGTGGTTCTCCATTCCATTACACTGTAAAGGCTTTCAGATTATTTTGTATTAATCTTAGTTCAACAATATTCTTTACTCTGAAAGAGTTTACCATTTTCCAAACCTCTTATGTGTAAAATAGAGTGAAAAATAGCTAAAATGCAGTAGCCATGGTGCCTCTGCTAAGTCTTGGCACTGTATCATTGCTGCTACAGTCTTTGTTAAAACTCATTCATTGACACTGCATGTAGAAAAAATCTTTCTTCAAGAAGCCTGTATGAAATTGTTCTGCTGTGGAAACCAAAAAGAAAAAAAAAGGACATGGAAGAACCACACTGAAGCAAGGGTAAGAGCAAAATGTTCATGCAACATACAAAGTAATGGACATATCTTTGTGAGTTAATAGGATTATTAGTTTTAGCTATTCAAATGTCAACAATGAATGAAAGTAAAAATTCTTGTTGAGCCATTGTGCACCAGAAAATCAATTGGAATGTACCAGGAAACAAAAATTAAGAGAGTTTAATTCAGTTAGAAATTTAAAATCTCTCTGATATTGGCTATATTTGCCATCACTCGAGTGAAAACAACAAATTAACTCTCTGCAAAGCACAGTTACCAGAAGTATAACAAAGTTTTACAGATATTAAAATACTTTTGCATGGCAACATAAAGCAAAATGTTCTCTTTTAGTGATTCTTTTTACACCAAGTAATAACAAAGTTAACTTAGTGTTCTTCCTCACAACGTTCCAATTTTAGTCATTCATTATTTTGCCAGACTTCAATTGATTGGATGTAATTTTCTGAGCCATATATTTTCCAAAGGGTTTTTTTTTGCTTCTTTTGTTATTATTTCCCTTTCTGGATGACATAGTGTTGCGCTGTTGTTAGTGAAAGATGTTTTGGGTTTAATTTATAATTTAAATGATTTGATCATTTAAAAATTAAAAAAAGATAACTTTAATTTGCTTTCTTAATTTTTTGTTGTTGTTGTTGTATGAGCTGTGGCATGAATTTTCATTTGTGCACTGCTTCAGATTTCGCTGGAGCCCTTAACTACTGCTACAAAACATCTCCACACAAACCCAAATACTTTAGATTTAGACTATACTTTTCAAAATGTTTCACTTTTTGCTTCTATCCTTCACATTTTCAGATGGTCACCAGTAGATAATGATCACAAAATTCCTCAACAAGATGAAATTGCTAAGTTTTAGAAAGTCATGACCCAGATGTTTCAAGAAAAGTATACAAAGTAAGTGAGTACCAGGTACTGTACTGCTTCTGCCTATTCCCTTGCATAGAATCAATACCAATTTATCTTATTGTGCTGTCATGAAAACATATTCTTTAAAGTCTAAGAAAGATCAAGATATTCTATGTTCTAATGAAAGCACAATTAATCCATTCGAGGGATAAATTAGAAATTCTATATTGGATGGATTTGAATCAACATGAAAAACTTCATGCTATATTAAAAAATATTTATTTCATTTGTTAATTGATTAGAGTCTTATTAAAAGATGAAGTATCAGTGAAAAACTCTTTTGTAACACCTATGCAAGAGACAGCAAATTGCTATTTAAAGAGATAAGTGTAAATGTACCATCTTCTAACTTTCCAGACTTTACTTTCCAGACTTAAAAAATATTGCAATATCTAGACAGAACAATGACTTCTCCGGATGCCAAACAAAACAGCCTGCATAAAGATGAATAAAGCTTAGTATTTTATTTAGTGGAGTGGGAAAAAATTATTGGACTCTTCAAAAACAAACAAACAAACAAACAAAACCTGTCAATGAGGTCTGGGAAGAAGAAACCACACAACTTAAATGGAAATGGTAGAGAGATAAAAATAAAAGAAACCAAAAATAAACAAGAAAGCAAGTAGTTTACTATCTCTATATGCTGCAAATAAACTTAAATCAAAGGTCTTTATTGATTATAAAGCAAGCCACCATTTCAATTTCATTTAGGAATTATTCAAAATTCCTTGCTACCTTTGGTGATAAGGGAGGAAGAAAGTTCCCAGAGACTATATATGTCTGAAACAGAAGAAGCAGATCTATCCAGGACCACCTTAACAGTCCAGCTGTATATTTTGGGCTCTCTGAAATCTTTGCAGTGTAATGGGCAATAACAGCCTTTTTATTTTAGTTTAATGGGTTTTAACAGCTTTCTGTCTGGAAAACAGGAAGACATTCCAGATGTAAAACTTATGCTCCCATTCTCAAATATTCAATAATGTTTTTAAACTTCAAACTATAATGGAGTAACATTACTACTTTTTTACTTTCAGAATTACTTTACCAGTAAAAAAAAAAAAAAAAAATAAAAGCCTAAAAAGACACACCTGAAGAGAACCAAATAAGCAAACAAAAAAAAATCCTCACTTTTTCTTTTTTCCCCCAGATGTCATAAACAACCTGATATTTGTCAGCTTAAGTCAGTCTCACAGAGTTGGCACAACACCACCAGTTACTCTCGAGGTTGCCAGATGCAGATTCAATGGGCAGTTGCACTTGTGGTTGTTAATTGTCCTTAGACTTGGTTATGCATCTGTAATGTCTTTAAAGGATTTGAAAGGTGAATTTAACAACTCCAGGTGAGTACAGCTGGCCTTGCAATACAAAATTAAGGAATTATATTCTTTATCTCAATCACATCTACAAATATAACAAAAAGAACAACTCTGTGGAATCAAAACTTCCAAATTTTTTCAAATTCACTTTCTTTTCAATTGCTGGTTGCTGATGGACTCACACAAAAAATAATAGCTGGATAATCACAGCTTCTAGTTTGCCTGAGTTTCCAGCAAATTATTTCATTAAACTACAATGATTCCTTTCATTCAAGTCTAAGTAGCTGAGTGATCTCTTGCTCTGATGTCACTGATACCTCATGGAGAAGCTTATTTCTGGTAGTGCTGGAAGGTTGTTTTGTGGTGGAAAAATCCCATATATCAGTAGTGTAGTGGTGTGGCCAGGTTTTTTGGTAGCAGTGGGCTACAGGGATGGCTTCTTTAAACAAACAGCTGCTAGAAGCTTCCCCAGTAGCTGATAGGACCAGGGCCAGTCAGCTCTAAGATGGAGCCACTGCTGACCAAGACTAAACCAATTAGTGAAGGAGGTAACGCCTCTGTGATTATCGTATTGCAGAAGTGGAAGAAGCTGCTACACAGATACCAAACTGCAGCAGCAAAAGGGAGTGAGAATGTGAGAACAATATCTCCACAGACAGCAAAGTCAGTAGAGAATGTGGAGGGAGGAAGTGCTTAGGCACTGGAAGAGAGGTTCCCCTACAAACTGTGGTGACGACCATGGTGAGGCAGGCATTCCATGGAGAAGAGATCCACTGACAGCCCATGAAGGACTCTACTCCAGAGCAGGTGGATGCCCAAAGAAGGCTGTGACTCCATGGGGAGTCCATGCTGGAAGAAGGTCCTGGCAGGACCTGGGAACCTGTAGGGAGAGGAGCCCACACCAGACCAGGCTGAGTGGCAGAACTTCTGACCCCATGGGGCAGCCACACTGGAGCAGTCTGTTCCTGAAGGACTGTTTTCCCCATGGATGACTCACGTTGGGCTACTTTGTGAAGAATTGGAGCCCATGGCAAGTACCCATGCTGGAGCAGTATGGAGTACTACCTTCCATGGAAGGGAAAATTTCCTTGATGAATGAGGTGACCTGAAGAACAATCATGTAGAATCTGTCAGAATAATTGTAAGATTTTCTGTTGTCAGAAGTGTTAATAGAGTACCTGAGGATCTTAGTACAGGTGTCATGTCAGTTGAAGATCAGAAACTCCAACAGAGGAAGAATTATTTTTTGCATGTATTAGTATTTGCAAATATTAGTATTACTCAAAATTTACCTTATATATGGAGACATTTGAGAAATTAGACACAGTACTTATTTATAGAGGAATGACCAAAAAAAGTCTTGCATCCCTTTTATAAATACGATGCTGTATTTTCTTATCATGTCAAATTTTCATGTGTCAAAACCAGACTGAACAAAATGCTGGAATATACAATAATTTTATATAAATACTTTTATATGGTACAAAAATATTTGTATTGCAAAACAGAAAATAAAATATTGATGTTTTAGTCCAAACAATAATTTTAGATGTCAAAACAGAATTTTCAATTGAACTGACATTTTAAGTGCAATAATGATTCTCACTGCTGATTAAATAACAAAAATCAATTGTATTTCCCCAAGTGAAACATTATATACATTTGAAAATTAGTATTGCTTACAGAAATATAGAAATAATTCTGGCAAAACTGGACTTTCCCAATCTGAACAATGTCAATTAATTCAGATGGATTTAGACCTGAACATCATCTGACCACCAGTTTATCTGTTAAGCTCATAACTCTCAAGGAGGGTTTAGCTTTACTTTTGATCCTTTTTAAGCAAAGGAGTATCTGCACATTTTTTCAAACAAAATCAATATTTACAGCAATAGAATATAATATAGCATTTTGAAACTTGTTTTTAAGACATTTAAAAGTTTGTGGAGTTTTGCAACATACTCTTGAAGATGGTGATTTTCCTATAAACAAATAACACAAATTGTTCCAATTGTTTATAAAGAACTGAAAGGATAAAACAAGAAAGAAAAGGAAACGAGGAAGGTTTCTCAGATTATCAGATTTCCACTTAATGCTGCTGCAGAAGCAGCAGCATATCAGCATGTAATTAAACACAGTATGATGATATATTTTCACAAAGAAAAGTTGAGATGTAAATTAGGTGGAGACATTTTTAGTCTCAATGTTATTTAATTTTTGAGAATTTATCCTTCTAAGCTCAAAACCAGCTTTTATGTTTATTTTTTACTGTTATGTATTACATTTATGTCAGTAATAAGCACAGTAACAGTTTGTAGATCATAGTCCTTGAACACTTAATCCATTCACAATTAACAGTACAGAGAGTACTGAGTTTCACTATGGTCAATTTTTTCACTAGGACTTAAAATTGAATCACGTCAGAAGTGAGAAGTGTTACTAAGGCATTCTTTGCCATTATTTGCAATGATGGCTGTCTGGTGTTGCACATTGCAAAAAATACTTCTCTCACTCTCTGGGAATTATCCCAAAGACAACCAGGCTCATTATATGAAAGAAAGGAGAGATTGTACAATTATCTAGGAATACAAGTGTTCAATACTTTGTTGAACACTATGTATGAGATGGACGACAGTAATTCATTCCTATATTGGATTGCTGGATTTTTTTTCTGTATTAATATATTGATCTTGGCTAATAAGGTGATGCCGGTGAAAGCAAGTAGCTAAGTAACACTGTGTCCACAACAAACTGTGAACAAACACTTACAGGGCAACAGGACAAAACAGCAAATCAAAAGGCTATAAACAGGTAAAGAGTGAGTTGGCCGTGGGGAAAACAGTGAACAGGAATGAGGAGCTTTTAATAAGAAAGTATAGAAAAGGAGGTTGTAAGTTAAGTGATAAATTGAACCAAACGAGTCTTAAAGACAGTGGGAAAAAATGCTAGTCTTTTGTCGTGGTGTGGCCCAGCTAGCACAGAAGCACCATGACTGTCTCTCACTCGGTGCCCCCATTCACCTCCACCCTTGTAAGGATGGCAAAAGCCCCAGTGAAATGGGAGGAAAAAAGATAAACAAGGTTGTTGTGAATTAAGATAAAGGCAGGGAGGGCTCACTGCCAATTACGGTTCTGGGCAAAACAGACTCTTCCTGGGCTCAGCTCACTGCTCCCCATATCTCTACCTCCTCCCACCTCAATGGCTCAGGGGAGTAGGGAATGGGGAAAGTGGTCAGTCTCTCACAGATAGTCTCCACAGTTTCTATCTTCTCAGATGTGGACAACTCCTGGCATTCTTCCCCTGCACCAACATGGAGTCCATCTCCCTGGACACGAGGTCTTCTTTGGCAAAATGAGTCTCTGCCCTTGATGTAGGGTCTTTAATGAAATGCAAATGGGTCTCAGCTTCACCAATCCTTTCCATAGAATGCAAGGGTGTCTCTGCTCCAGCACACCTCCTCTTCCTCACTGACCTTGGGGTCTGCATGGTTGTCTCTCTCTGTCTTCCCACTCCTTGCACCAGCACCAGTCAGAGAAGAAAAATGGACAAAAGAAAGAAGAAACAGAAAGAAGCCTCATCTTCAGGCTCCTTCTTAAAACATGATAGTGGAGGTGTCTAATTGGCTCAGCCCCAGAAGTGGGTCTGGCTCAGAGCTGGGGAGAGTTTTTAGAAACTTCTTACAGGAGTCATCTTTACAGCTCCTTCTTCCTTACCAGAAATGGCTGTCATGTCAAACTATGACATCTTTTTAGAAAAAGGTCATAGATATTTGCTAAATAGCTGGAAGGTGGTATGATGTTTATTTTGCAACAAAACCTTTTACTTGTAAATACAATAATATTCCTTTTTGGATATGTCATGCTGATAGTAACCATCTCACCCTCTGGAAAAGTACATCAAGTGATACTATCACAGTAAATGCATAGGTTCTAATGACCTGTTTCAAGGAAATCACATAATTCTGTGCAGAAACTGCTCATGGCACAAGGCTTATGTAACAATCACTGAGGTTGTATGTGTTAAAACTGTAGCTGATCCACCAACTTTGACATCAGCATCAGAAAGGTCTCCTTTCAGTGTGGACTGGATTTGACCTGATAAGTCAGAGATTAATGCTGTACATCCCATTACCAATCTCTAGAGATCTGGTACATCTTTTATATTTTTATTGAAAGTTAATGGTCCTTTAAGATATTGCTTTATAAAACTTCCAGGAACTCTTTAATCAGATTTCTAAGGTACTTCAGGTTCAACTTCTTTTCTCTTAATTTTTGTTTTCTCCCTTTATATGACTTTCAAAGGTGTGTCTTAATATGGAAAGATATAAGAAAATTTCTAGTAATTCCATAGTTTCTGTAACAGTGAATTAAACCGCTCTGAAATACCTTTTAGCCATGGAAAATGTCAAGAAACTCCAATGCCACCACATATCAGCTTCACTTTTGAAATTCTTTATCCTACTCTGGCAAGTTTAGTAACGAGCATCAAGTTTAATTGCAGGTCAGAGACTTTATATATGTTTGTGGCAGATTAATCTTTCTCTATTTATCTCCTTAGTTTAACATCATATCCTTCAGGAAAACAATGTGGTTTGTTGGGAAATGTTAGTGTTTCCTGAAGTTGACATACTTGATTGTTTCAAGTGAATGCTTCTAAATATCTCTTCACTGGTTTGACCTAGACCATATTTGCTTTGATCATGCAATCAGCTGTGGTCCCAGAAGGTCCTTGTATTCAGACTGATTCTTCTCTAGATATGAAGTAAAATCTGTATAATACTCAGCATATAGTAGCAACCTTAACTTTCATTGCAGTATGAGTTGTACTGGGTTTTTGTGATTGATTTCCAAAATGCTTCTGGCTCCAATTTTGACTGTTCTTTACAACAACAATGAGGTGAAAAGAGGAGTAGAAGAGAATGTACTAGAACCACAAGAAGAGAGAAAAGCCAGGGGAACATGGAGTTAGTGTTTATCCTTTCCTGTCGACAGAGAACATAGATCTCTTTTTCCTACTGAGGTCAATAAATTGCACTGGTGCAGGCCTTTAACAAGATATCTAGTCCTGACCAGCTACAGGAAAAAAAAAGTGTAGAACAGCTGAATAGAGAAAAGTGAATTGTGGCAACCGCTCCATTGTGAGCATCCCACTAGACCTCTCTTTCAGTGCCTTCACCTTCATCTTTGAGAGACATCTCATCTGTCACAGCATTACCATTTCAGGAATTAGAAAAGGAAGATGACTTTGCTTTCCATGGCATAGTTTTCCTCATTTCATTTCTACAGAGACTATGAAAGCCAGTGTAATGAAAATGTACCCTTCACCATAGGTGATCACATTATGATTTATTGATTCAGCCCCTGGTGTTAATCTACAATAACGGTATTTGTACAGTTCTCATTTCTCCCTTCTCTGATTGGAGAAAGGTACATCTATTACTACCAGGCAGATAGGTCCCTGTTCACTGTGTCTGGCTTACTCTGTATTTCTAAGGGATTTATTTTTCCATGCTTCCTGTTCTTTTGCTAGTTATATTTATTAACAATAGGATACTACTCTCACTCCTTCAATCTTATCTTTTTCAAATTCTGCCTCAGGACATTTTATACAGTATTCTAGGCTTCTGCTTCAGGTTCTGAGCTGTTTCTTGTAAGGATACCTAACATTATTCCTCAAAGGTCCTAAATAACCAAAAGAAATAACCACAAAACCTGTAGTATTCTAAATATTTAAAGATTATAGTCAGAAATTATAAAAGACTGATTTTTAGAACCATAAGTTTATTTAACAATAAAGATACCATTTTCATAGCAAATATGTGATTGCAATATTATGACAAGTGCTTGAGAAATATAACTTTCGTATTATCAGTAGGATTATTCCAGCTCAGCTGAGTTTCTTCATTCTGCTATATGTGAAACTATTACCTTTTATCTTCAGGATACAAAATCTGTGTTGATCACAGATTACTAGAGACATAGATGAATTTACAATCACTGCAGGTCAGCCAATCCACTACCCTGCTCAAAATAAGATCTGTTTAAGTGAAGTTTTGAGTATATCCAATGATTGTACCACATCTTTGGACAATTTGTTCTATTATTTGACCACACTCACAGTGATAGACATTTCTATATATCCAAACAGAATTTTAATGTTGCAATTTGTGTTCATCCTGTATAAACCAGAAATCTGGGACCACAGACTTCTATTAAAATGCTTCTGGACTATCTTCCCCTTATATGGATTAAAAAAAAAACAAACAAAAAAATGGTGGTGATCAAAGCTGACAGCTTTAGAAATATATAATGTCATTAGCAAGAATTTCATTGTTTACTGTGTTGTTATGTTCTCTTAGTTCTAACCATCATTTCTCACCATAAAAGCCAGCTCTCAGAAATGAAGCCTGCAACAAGAACAAAAGAGCAAGAGAAAGTAATCTGAAAAAAAGCAACTAACGAGTAGTTTTAATAGCAGATTTTTCATAATAGTTTTGAGTTCTTGACCCTTTCAAAAATGTCTTTAAAGATTTGCTGGGAGATTTATCTGTTTATTTTTTCATAATGTTTTAATTATTATATTATTTTTCTCAGTAAGAGCGGACAAAGTCCTGTGAACTCATTCATGAAGACCATCTACATAAAGAAAAATGCTTAAAACCAAGAGAAATGTTCATCAAAAGAATGCAATCGTGAAGTAGGTGGCATATTGCTAAAAGCTGTAATATTTTAAGACAGCAACAAACACGATAATTGTAATGTGTGTGTGCGTGCACATTCAGGATGTCTCTTGCAATTTTTTTTCCAGTATGTCCTACTTTTCCTGACTTCTGTTTGCAGACAATAAAAAAAAGTGAAAAGGTGATGTTAACAAATCAGTGACAACTTTTAAAATCTCTTAGTCTGCTTTGGCTTACTACCCTAAGCGGAGTGAGAAATAGAATTATAGTGTCTATAATGAAATTTAATGAAAGCAACATTTTTCTTTCTGATTGGTACCTGAGAGATAATATATGGGTCAAATTGAATAGTAATAGGTGCAAGCTAAATTATTCACAGTATTCACTGAGGAGTGACTAACCTACTATTTATATTCTTTCTGAATACATCATTATGTCTCAGGCTCAATTCGCAATGTTCTATTTGAAGTCAATGGACTCCAGAGTATACATTTTGTTCATCTAAAAGTCTGATAACTCAAATTATTGGGTTATTGTATAAAGTGGGTTATAACTAAAGAAGGTTTAACTACCATCAAGATTGCCTTCATCACAAGAAAATGTATTTGTATGACATATCTGTATTCAACAGGTATAAGCAAAACATTCAGACACATCTCATGCAACAAGTGAAATGCTTGTTTGCATTGTTGAGTTCAATTTAATGAACATCTGGCAAAACAGACAATAAGGGATCTGATTTGAAAAACAAGTTATGCTTTAATTATTGTAAATACAATTCCATGAGAGAAAACCAACAAACAAAACATAAATTTAATTGTTTCCATTTTATTTGCCTTTACAGGCATAGAAATAGGATTTGAAGACTGCTGAAGCATCAAATTTGGAAAAGTTTTCTGTTCGTAACTGAACAACAATAAATGTTTAGCCAATTCTGCTTTTATTTTGATTTCAGAGAATGGAATTTTGATTGGAGAATGTTTCCTGAAATACAAACACCAACCATACAGTTTCACAGAATCACAGAATGTTAGAAGTTGGAAGGGATCGTCAGAGATCATCTAGTCCAACCCCCCTGTAGAAGCAGATCCACCTAGATCAGGTCACACAGGAACACATCCAGGCAGGTTTTGAAGATCTCCAAGGAAGGAGACTCCACAACGTCTCCAGGCAGTCTGTACCAGTACTACCTCACCCTCACAGTGAAATAATTTTTCCTTATGTTTAAATGGAACTTTTTGTGATTTACTTTCAATACTTTGATATTTGAAAAGTATTTAGAAATAAAATATGCTCTAATGATAGATTTGACCTTGCTAGCAGTTGCATTCATGTTCAGCAATGAATGCAAGTAATGCTTTTGTATAGTGATGAAGTACTTTGTTTTTCAGCATGCCTTTTTCTAAATAAAGTTTAGTGAAGAACAATATTTTTAATTAAACACACCAAAAGGGCTTAAACTATTTTTTAGAGAAAACTGAATCTCAAAACAAGATTGTATTATACAGCAATTATTTAAAGATTATTGGCTAACACCTGATGTGTATTTATTTGTAGTAGATGCTAAAATGATTTTCAAAGAGAAATGCAATCTCATAGCCTCTCCCTTAAGATGTGACTTAGGCATTTAGTTGGAAATCTTCAAGCCAGATCTGCCACTGTCTCTTCTTAAGACCTGGATAACATGATGAATATCTTGCCCAGATACCATTTCTGCATCACTCACTCCTGTAGTCCTTGAGTTCTGAACACCGAGGGCTAACAGGGAGGCCAGAAAGCGAGGCCAGGGGGTTTATGTCTTCCTAGTCTGGTTTACACACATTTTAATTATCATCCAAATTTAGACAACCTGTGTATAGTTTCAATAGCTGGCAATAGTTACCTTTTGCTTTCAGATGGCATGGAAGTATTGACTTGATATTTAATTCCTGTTCAAGTTTTTCAGCTATTCCTTTTAAACTGGCCATAGATGATCTGTTCCTTCCAATTTGATCCTACGATCTATACAACTGCGAATTTTTCTATGAAAACCTACCTTAAATATAAATCTCAGCTGTAAGAGTCTTATCCAAAGTGCCCTGTCACACTCAGCTGTTCTCAATAAAAAACAGTGTATCCGACTCACAAGTTATTTACTTGCATTGTAAGGTCTCATCGGTACAGATAGATAATTTATTCCAATTCTATACCATATGGTATTATATGATGGTACTACATGCTGTATGCCGTTATTGCAGAAGTAATAAATACTGATATATTTTAGGCATTACTTAAGTGCTCTGGCATTCTTTTAGAAGACTACATATCAGTGTATGTGCACACGTGTGGGCAGAGATTGAGACAAAAGAGTGAAAAATAATTCAGCTGTCATTAGGAAAATAAAAATAAGAACCGTGTCTTCTGGTAATGATTAGAAGGGAGAACATTGTGGTAACTAGTTTAAGAGACGTGCAGAGACATCTTACTAGAAGTTAATTTTCTTTAGTAATGATTCACTTCAGCTCCTATTTCAGCTGTATTGAGCTATGTCTTTTAGCTCTATTCTCCTTGAAATACTACAACTAAATTAAACTTAAAGAAGGTAGCTCTTTAAAGGTAGAATATTCACTTATTTATTCTTTTGCCATTTTTCTTTGTTTGCTGTTTCATAGTGAAAAAAAAATGAGTTCAGTCTAAGAAACACGCAAACAAACTAACAGAATTGGACAGAATGAAATAGTAGGCAGTTTTACTGTAAAACACAGAGCAGAAAGTTATCATTTTTTGTGCATCCTCTGTTCCTTTGAAATAGTTTTCCAAAATGGCTTTCCTGGAGTAATATTTCTTGATAGTTATAACTGATGGTATTCTGTCAGCTTCTCCTTTTTTTGGTACAAGTTTATAGTTTTCTATAAGCAAAATGGTAAAAGCAGGTACAGTGAAATGTCAGGGCTGCAGTAATTTCATAACTATGGCAAGTTGCCAGGTTATTTACACATAACTCTGAGTATTCAGTCATGTGGAAAAAATTAGTTTCTCCTTGCCTTTAAAAATGTGCATACTTGCAATACATAGATATAAATGGATGAAAATAATATTATTCAGAGATTATGAGGTTTTTTTAATTAGATAAACTAATGATTTTCCAATATGATCTTTTTTGCACGGCTTTTCTATATACATTCATAATATAACATTAAAATTCCATAATTCAGTTGTGTTTTCTCTTACAGATAAAAAATGAAAGATAACTCTCTCACTGAAACAGAAAAATGCTATCTGAATTGATCTGAAAAGGATGTTATGAAACTGATCATTACATAGTATTTTCTGTAAACACCTTGTTTGTCTCAGACATCACATAAATATCATACATCCATCCTCAGCCAGTATGCGAGTACAAGGCTGTCTTGTTCAGAAGTAGAGACATCTTAGCTCAGGTGGGTGATGGCAGTCACACAATACTGAATTACTATTGTCTCTATGCAATGGCTCAAAAAAAGCTTAAAATTGGCAATTCATATAATGTGGACATTAGTTGTATGATATCCTGCTCAAGTGGAAAGGACTAAACAAGTAGTTTAGGGGTGTAGACCAGAAAATGTGATCAATCAGAATCTCCTTTTAGAAGAAAAATAAATTAATTAAGCAAGTAACACATATTCCAAGTTCATCTGACAATAAATGCTTAAATGTTCAAGTGGTTAACAGTTCTGAACTGTTAACTATCTGAACCAGTTTCATGGTTTGACATGACAGCCTTTTCTGGTAAGGGGGATGGGGCTGTAAAGATGGCTCCTGTAAGAAGCTGGTTGCAACTCTCCCCAGCTCTGAGCCAGACCCACTTCTGGGGCTGACCCAATTAGATGTCTCCACGATCATGTTTTAATAAGAAGCTGGAAGAGGAGGCTCCTTCCTCCGTCTTCTTCCTGCTTCTTTCTTCTACCCTTTCTTCTTCTTCTGGCTGGTGGTGGTGCAAGGAGTAGGAACAGTGATTGAAACAACCATGCGGACTCCAAGGTCAGTGATGAAAGAGAGGAGGAGGTGTACCAGAGCAGAGACTGCCCTGCATTCTATTGAAATAACTGGTGAAGCTGAGATTTATTTTCCTTTCTTTAAAGACTCCACATCAGTGGTAGAGATTCATTTTGCTCAAGCTGACCCCAGACCAAGTGCAGCGATTCACTTCATTAAAGGCCCCAAGCCAGGAATAGTGACTATGGCTGGACGAGGCCATGTCCCATGGGAGGGACTCAATCACTTCACTACAGACCCCAAGCCAGGGACAGTGATTTTCTTATCATCAAACTTATGCTCAGAAGAGGCCACATCCCAAGAGAGGGACCCTATAACTGTAGAAACTGCAACAGTGAAAAAAAATCCACGCCAGAAATATTCACCAAGGACTGCGTCCCATGTGAGGGACCCTGTATCAGCAGATGCCGCAGCTGCTGGGTACAATCCACACCAGAGAAGTCTGTTAAGGACTGTGTTCTGGGGGAGGATCCCTGCATTGGAGCAGGGGAAGAATGCCAGGAGTCACCCTCATCTGGGAAGACAGAAGCGGCAGAGATGTGAGAGATTGACCACATCCCCCATTCCCTATCCTCAAGCCATTGAGGGGGAAGGAGGTAGAGATATCGGGAGCAGTGATCTGGGCCAGGGAAGAAAGGAGGGATGGGGGAGGGAGATCTAAAAGTGTTGGCCGTAATTTTCTCATCATCCTACTCCCTTTTGCTTTTATTCTGTTCTGTTTCTTGCAGAATAAACTTTCCTACTTTCCTCTCTGAGCATTTGAGTTTTGCTCGGAATCATAATTGGCAGTGAGCCCTTCCTGCCCTTGTCTTAATCCACAACAACATTGCTTATCTTTTTACTCCCCTTTTGCAGGGGCGTCCACCATCCTAACAAGGGTGGAGGTGAATGGGGACACCGAGCAAGAGACTGTCGTGATGCTGCTGTTGTTAGTTGGGCCAGACCATGACAGCCAGGAGAAAATGAATCCAAAAGCATCTCTCTGAAAATGTAATTCAGTGTGAAGGTTGTAGGCACAAATATCTCTCTTTATATTAAAAAAAAAGCTAAAGTATGGAATGAGAGTCTTGGAAATTCTTAAATGAAATCATAGGTTAAAAGCCATTATAAAAATGATGCTATTACAGTAATGTAGTCGCACATTACTAATGTCGCAGTCACATCTTAAGTTCCAAGATAAGCTGACGTTTCATTGTACAAGCACTGAACAAAACAATGTTGAGCAGCGATTAGTTCAGTTCTGCTTCAGCACAGGCAAACCTATGATCAAGCACTCTTTTTTTCAGCACATTTTCTCCTACTTACATCCCGTCGTTTCATCTACCTAAGAATGCAATAATTACCTACATGTTTGAGGAAAATTTCAGGAAATATGGTGATATACCAGTGTATACTTGAACATCAGCCTGAAATAAATGTATGATTATTCAAATCTGGCTGATGCCAGAAGGAAGACAAATGGATAAAATGGACACTCAGTTATTAGATATTACTTCATTTGCGCAGCAGGCTAGCACTGAGGCTCTCATGGCAGTGCTACTGTTGTGGTGAGAAAGAGATTTGGAAGACAGGCAGTTGTCAGGAGTAGTAGGTATCCCTGGCCCAGCCCCAGCAATAAAGCTGCTCTGCAGCTGTGGCATGCTCAGATAGAGAATCTCATCTCTGCATTGCACATCCACTTCATCACAGCTCATTTTACCAGTCCTGCTTATTCTACCTTTTCTCTAAAGAGTAAGTTTGGTGCTTGTCCCACCTCAGTTTGTGTGTTCAGTCCCAGTCCTGCAGCTAAGATACTCACCAGTAAGAGCTTTCAAGCCCTGAAGCTTAAATTTTAGTTTAGGCTTTTACATGATTAACAAAAATGCTGAGGCCTGAGAGTTGCTACTATAAACAGGTCAATCCCTACTTCCCAATGGTGCTAAATCACAGTAAACATTCCTCTTGCCAAAACTTTTTTGCTGACAGCAGATCATGGGGAGAAGGAATACGCTTATTTATGTTCCACCTTTCCCCCTTACATGTATCTAATGCACTTACCCAGAAGCAGCGCTCCATTATTTCTTTGCTAATCTTTCACTGAGCATTATGCAGGGCTAACCCATAGGCAGTTGGAATTGACAATTTTGCATTGTACTTGGATGGCAATTTGTTCTTCCTCTTATGTTACATCACCTTTTACCACTGCAGCTCTGTGTTGTCAAAGCATAACATCCTGTGTCTATTGCTTGTCTCTGTTATCCATTCATTGGGTCAACCTTTTTCTCTCAGATAGGACTAACTGCAGCTGCAATGACACACTATAATTACTTCTTACTTGTTAAGGGATTGCTTCTTGACCAGCAAAGTATATATCATTAAATCTACATACTCCATTTTCCTGTCTAAATAATCTTGAGTTCATTTTTCTTTAAAATAGATTTCACTTTTCTTGTGCAAAAAGTACATAAAAAGTGCAATTATTATTAAATAATTAAAGAGAATCAGAGTGAGAGCAGCATATGACTTTAAGTATATCTGTTGGATTTGTGTGGAGGATTCTTTTAGCAGGGGAATGTCTGCAGTAGTGGCCTCTTTAAGAAGTTCCTTAAAACTTCCCTGGCTTTAAATCAGACTGATCTCTGGCCAAAGCCAAGCCAATAAAGCGCTTGTGTGATCACTGCTTAAGAAGAGAAAATTAGTAGCTGGAGGAGGAGGTGAAAGGAAAGGAAGTGGGATGAGAGAGAAGCAACCATGCAGACACCAAGGTCAGTGAAGAAGGAGGGGAGGTGGTGTGCTGGAGCAGAGACTCCACTGCATCCCGTGGTGAGACAGTAGTTGTCTCCCTGCAACTCATGGAGGATAACAGGGTAGCTGAGAAGCTTGTGTAGGACTCCATAGCAGAGAGAGTGGCTGTGTCTGAAGAGGCCATAACTCTGTGAGAAGCAGAATGCTTCTGAAATATTGCACCCTGTGGAAAGAACCAACACTGATGTGCTGCATGAGGAGCTGGATCCCACAGGAACAACTCATGTTGGATAAGTTCATGGAAGACTGTTTCCCATGGGAATGACCCCATGCTGGAGCAGGGGAAGAATGTGAGGAGTTCTCCTCTGAGGAGAAAGAAGTGACAGAGACAGTTTACTATAAACTGACTGCAATTGCCATTCCCTGCCTCTCCTGCCCTCCTGAGGCAGGAGAAGGTAGAGAAATAGGGAGCAGACGTGAGCTCAGGAAGAAAGGAAGGGTGGGGGAAAGGTGTTAATTTTAAGATCTGATTGTATTTCTTATCATCATACTCTGTTTTTTTTTTTCCTGGTTTTGAGTGGTGGCAGATTGAATCAATTTTGTTTTCTTCTCCAAGCTGAATCTGCATTGCCCGTGACCATAACTGGTGAGCGATACACTCTGTCCTTGTCTTAACCCACAAGGCCCTTTGTTATCTCTCCTATTCTCCTTCCCACAATGTCAAGGAGGTGTAAGTGAGCAGCTGTGTGGTGTTTCTGTTGCTGGCACAGTTTAAACCATAACAGTAGATCAAAATAGTCTTTAGAAAGGTTTGTCATTATGTTAAACACTTGTACATGGGAGAATGTAATGAAAATATAAAAGCTTATATAGAAAAAGAAAATCCTGATAAAATTTAGGCTGTTAAGAAGTCAAATAGTTCCCTCAGCACATGTCAAAAAAAGTGAATATTATATATTTTGAATGCAATTACAATACTGAGAATAAAATTTAAATGGGAGAAACAAGCATAGTGCCAGCTTCCCTTGAATGAGCTATTGTTCTCTTTTTCTTCTGACAATTTGAGAAATTAAAATATTTAATTTAAAGGCTTGGAAGAAAATTGTCTCTTTCAAATTCAAAGAAATAACAGGATTCCAGCTGTTTCCATTGTAATGGTGTTTCTTTAGTTCTACAGATCTAAATAACATTGACCAAACAAAATTCCAGTCTTTCCTTTTTATATATTAAATTATCGGATCAAGGTATAAGCTTAGTTACCTTCCTACATTAGGAGGAAAAAAAGAAAAAGAGGAAAAAAGCTCTAAAAAAAACCCAGTTGATGCTTCACAAGTACAGATTTTTCTGGCAATACTACTAATCATGCCTTACTTGCTTCACTTATGTTTGATTCAAGCCAAGCGGAATCTGATACATCAGTACAGCTCCATTTGGCACCACTTATGTTGTCAAGGTCAAGACACTACCAGAATGTTTTCCCTACCTGATGTAAACATTTATTTTCTTTTTAAAGTTGCATTTCATGCTGCTGAATAGAGCCTACATATCATTCTGGAGATGAAAGGTTTGATATAAAGCCCATGGTGAGACTTTCTCTCAAGCTGGGTGTTTTTGGGATCAAGCTTCAGGTCCTTCATTTACCTCCAGCCAAAGGGAATATGACACCAGGCAATCTAATCAATGTGTAAGGTTCATCCTCCAGAGATTTCTCCTAAGGAGGGAAAGCTGTGTTCTACTTTTGGAGTGAGGGTAACAATTGTGTCCTTTTCTTTAGAATGCATGAATGCCCAGAGCCTTTAATATGCCTGGGGAGCACCCAGTTCTAAGCATAGTGATACAGTCAAAGAAATCTACATCTCCCTATTATGAGAAAACTTTTTTTTTTTTCAAAATAAGGCAAGGTTTATTAACTGAATAGCTTGTGGTGGACTTAAATAGGAACAGGAAAACAAACTCAACCCTTACATACATTTTTTTACTGCCTTGTTGGTGCATTCCTCACCTCCCAATGCATTACGCAAGAACATTTCTCATTACCCACAACTGAAATATTTAACGTCAGATCTTGTCACATTTGTTCTCACTATTGCCCAGTAGTTATAAAAAATTAATGTCTTCTAGTATCTATTGTATCTCCAAGAAAATTCAATTCAGACATTGACAATACCGGAGAGACTATTCATATCTGTACTAAACGAGTCATATAATCACTTCCTGTCCCAGGAAAATAATAAATGTTTCATACTCACTGGATAAAAACACAATTAAGGAAACAGAATATAGTTTCAAGCAACCAGCAGAGAAATTTGTGACATGCTCTCTAAGGACTGATACTCTAACTTGAAGGTTTACACCTATGTTTTCAAGTGGGCAAGCAGGGGAAGGGAAAGGACATAGGGTTGTGTTATCTACAAGTCTGTTCCACTGTACCAGACACATTAGAATCAGAGGTCTGTTGATCTAGCAGGCACTTCAGTACTGAGAGTGCAGCACAGCATCAGGAGTCTTCCAGCACCATTTTTTATCACCTCACCTATTCAGTGTGATGCATTAGGGAGAACATGTACTTTGTAGTGACAGCTTTAGGTGCTCCATAAGCCTGAAATATCATCAAATATAGTGGTAATTGGATGTGCCACAGAGAAAGCATCATCTGAATCATAACAGATACAGATAGAGCTTTATTAAACAATGTCTTTTTTTGGAACAATGAACTCTCAACTATATATCAAAAGATAAAATATTACTACTGAAAATGGAATCAGTAATAGCATATGCCATGCACAATAGAAATTTCAAGATCTGCACATATATAAGCAAGAACAAGAAAAATGAAAGATATGTATATCAACTGGGATTTTCTGTCATTTTATTTTACATCTAAAATAGCTCTGAAAATACCGCCCCTGTGAATTAAACCTTTCTTTAACCGTTAGTATAGAGGAATTTAAACTCTGATTATTAAGGCGATAGTATTATTCTATCATGGCCACACTTATCATAATTAATCTTACCAATCCAAGTCATTCCGCATAATATGGAGGAAATATTCCATGTGCTGACAAAATTTGTTTCAAATTGAGTGTACAGGGGAGTCTCTGCTCCAGCACACCTCTTCCTCTCTTCCCTCACTGACCTTGGGGTGCACAGAGTTACTTCTCTCTCTCTTCCAACAACTTGCATCACCACCAGCTGGAAAAGAAGGAAGAACAGATAGGAGAAAACCTCCCCTTCAAGCTTCTTCTTCTTAAAACGTGATCGTGGAGGTGTCTAATTGGCTCAGACCCAGAAGTGGATCTGGCTCAGAGCTGGAGAGAGTTTCGAGCAACTTCTTAGAGGAGCCATATTTACAATCCCTTCCCTGATACTAGAAATGGCTCCACACAAAAACATGATAAACACATAGCAACAGATACATAGAATAAAAATTAAAATATTAGCAGTTCCATGTTAACAAAAAAAACCAAAAAGCCTTCTGAATCTATTACACTGTCTTATTCCTCAGTGTAATTTTATAGAACACATTTGTTATTATTATCTTCCATTTACAAGAAAACTCTTCTTTTCTGTTTTATTTCTCTTTACATATTCTTGAAACAAAACCCTGAGCAGCTTTTGACCAACACTAAAACTATCAGTGATGTCCAACTAAAAATTTTTTTCTGCCACTGTACATCTTTTTGCATGGCTCACCTGCTTTTCCTGATGTAGCATCAATGTAGTCACCCCATGGAATATTTAGCTAGGCCTGACTCCTCTCCTGGGAATCTTCCCAGCTCTGCATAACCATCACTGAGAAAAAGACTATGAAAAAAAAATGGGAAAAAGTGGCAATGAAAATACAGATTCCTTCTTGTGACAGAGATCTTTTCCATGGACATACCAAGACAACCAATGACAGCCTTAGAGGTTCAACTTATTTTACAGCTGTGGGGTGAAATGAAGGCAATGGAAAAAAAGCTACAATAGACTGCAGAGGCATTTGGCGAAGTTTGACAAGCAGACTCCACAAAACTCTTAGCCTTAGTTGGTAAGCCTATTGCAATTCACTCAGTAGGGGCACTCATTATAACAGTCAAGGTCCTGTGAACAATGTGGCGCATTAGAGCTAAATTATGCACCAACACCCTGATTTATGGCTAAGATCTGTACTAAATTAAGTAGAAATTCTATATTAAGGAGAAAATCGGAAATTAAAAGGCTAGGCTAATTTATTAGGAAATAATTTGCTAACTGCCAGTATTATGGAAATAGTTCTAAAAATAAAGCCCCAATGGAAAAATATATAACTAATGCACAGAATTTTTAAAATGCAAGAACTCTCAGAAAGTTTAAGGACTCCCCAGGGCAGTTCTGCTTCACCATCCCCAAATAGTAGATAATTAACTGAAACTTTTACAACTAAGATTTTTAAAGCACCAAAAGCGATGATCTTTGGAAGCTAATGTTAATTCATAATAAATCTTGGAATACTGTGGAAATTCCTGATGAATTAAAGAAAGTTAATTTTCTTTCAATATTTTAAAAAGATACAGAGTGACTTAGGTAATTATATCACTGCCATTATAGTCAGTTGCAGGCAGATGTAATAATTTAATTTATATCAATCTGATCTTGGCAAAATAACATAATATATTAGTTACTTTTATGTGGCTGATCACAGAACTAATTTTAATTTAATATTTCACAGTAACAGTGTAATTTTACTTGCTACTCAAACAATATAATATAAAATTAATGGACCATGGATTAAACAGTTAATAAAAGCAAATGTAAAGGAAAGTTTATAACTTCTAATGAAATATTAATTCTTAATTATAATTTTTGGCAACAAACTAGACAATTGCTTGTGATCAAGTTGACAAATAATATTTATAACAGTAAATATTAAAACCAGGCCACTGGTATTGAACACACATTTCCTAATAAACTTCTTACTAAGCATATGTATCAATATAACAAAACATAGGTTCATATACTTAGGACTAAGATTGCTAACTGTACTTAAAGGATTCTAAAAATGGAAACTTTCAATGTTTCTCATCAACACACAAAAATCCTCCAAGATTAAATTCTGGAAGATTATTTCTACACTTGAATACATCAATAGAATCAGAAACCAAAGAAATGAAGTTATACAACTTGCATTTCTGACATCCTGTCTTTTGTTTCAATTGTCTTCAGGTTTGGTGTCTACAGCTGACAATGTGTGTTAATAAATTGGTGTTTCAGAGAAAAATTGCAGAAAATTACTGAACAGAAACTAGTCATGGTTATTTAATGTTTCAAATACTTAGTTAACAGCTCATTTACGTCTTTATATATACATATGGGGCAGGAGGAAATCACTATCTGCTTGTTCTCTTGCTTACCATACCTGCAATATAAAGAAATAAACAAGAGAAATCCAAACTGGAAACAAGAGAGGTTGTGTGGTTGTTGTTTCTTTTTTTCCTAAAGCAGAAAGAAGTTTATGAGTTTGGGGTACGGGATGAAAAGAGGAATGTTTTCATGGGTTACTGTTTTTATATCCAGACTATTTACATATATATATATATAATTTCAGATAGATTAATTTTAAAACTCCTGTTATCTGTCTGATTTTGATGAAATCATGGTCAAGGAACTTAATAGCTCACCCTTAAAATCTATTACACTATAAAAGAACTCAAGAAGGTATCTTCATTTATATTGATTTATCATTGTCTTGCACAATTAATAATGTTCATAGAATCATTGAATCATAGAATGGTAGGGTTGGAAGGGACCTTTAGAGATCATCTAGTCCAACTGCCCTGCAGCAGCAAGTTCAAATAGATCAGGTGGCACATGAACATGTGCAGGTGGGTCTTGAAGACCTCCAAAAAAGGAGACTCTACAGCCCCTCTAGGCAGCCTATTCCACTGCTCCATCACTCTCACAGTAAAATAGCTTTTTCTTATATTTAAATGGAACTTTTCATGTTGCAGCTTTATCCCATTACCCCTTGTCCTGTTGCCAGCTACAATAGACAAAAGGGTTACACTAACCTCCTGACACTCATCCTTTAGATATTTGTAAATGTTAGTAAGATCCCCCCTCAGTCTTCTCTTCTCTAAACTAAGCAGCCCCAGTTCCCACAGCCTTTCCTCGTATGAAAGATGTTCCAGTCCCCCGATCATCTTGGTGGCCCTGCGCTGGACTCTCTCCAGAAGCTCTCTGTCCCTCTTGAGCTGAGGAGCCCAGAACTGGACACAGGACTCCAGATGAGGCCTCACCAGGGCAGAGTAGAGGGGGAGAAGAACCTCCCTCAACCTGCTGCCCACACTCTTCTTGATACGTCCCAGGATGCCATTGGACTTCTTGGCCACAAGGGCACATTGCTGGTTTGTTATCAACCAGGACTCCCAGGTCTCTCTCTGCAGAGCTACTCTTCAGCAGTTCAACCGCTTGCCTGTACTGGTGCATGAGGTTGTTCCTTCCAAGATGCAGGAGTCTACACTTGTCCTTGTTGAACCTCTTGAGGTTCCCCTCTGCCCAGCTCTCAAAGTGGGCTTCTTATGCATACGTAGTTTTAGGGTATGAAAAATCTTTTTAGACATAACACTGTAACAACCCTTTCTAAAAAGATATGAGGATCTGGAAAAAGTGCGTTGGACTCCTATGATCTACACACACATCTAACTTTAGTCTAGATAAGAGGAGACTCAGGGGGATGTCAGGAGATTGGGGCATCACTTTTTTCTGTTGTATCCAGTGACAGGACAAGGGATAATGGAAAGAAGCTGGAACACAAAAAGTTCCATTGAAACATAAGGAAAAATTATTTTACTGTGAGAGTGAGGGAATCCTGGCACAGGCTGCCGAAAGAAAGTGTGGATTCTCCTTCTCTGGAGGTTTTCTAAACACTTCTGGATGTTTTCCTGTGTGACCTGATCTACATGGACCTGTTTTAGCAGGGGGTAGGACTAGATGATATCTAAAGATCCCTTCCAACCTCTACCATTCTATGATTCTATGAGTCTATGATTTCTTTTGCTTTCCATGGCTAATTCTAGGGCTATTCAGATCTCATATTTATAATGAGAATTCTTAATAAACTCTCTATTTGCAAACGTCTGTTACACTTTTCTGCTTGAATTATTCTACTAGTTTCTTTTTAGTTGTTGGTTTTTTTGTTTTGTTTTGTTTTGTTCCTGAGACTTTCTGCTGTATTTAATGTAGTTCAAAACATAGTAAAGACAACAAACTCTCAGAAATTGAAAGCTGCAATACACAGAAAACAAGATCATAGCTATTATTTTGCAATGTCAATTATGTTTGTTAGGTCTAGAAAAAAGTGGCTAGCAAGAAGCTAAATTCATGATCCATAACACAATCCACGCATAACGTATGATATAGTGTGTTCATGCATAACATAATCTATAAAGAAAACCATGATGTGGTTGTGTCTGACACTGGAAATATCAACCAGACAATCAGTCTGTGCAGATGGCACAGTCTTCAGGACAAGCATGTAGACTAGAAATAAGGTCTTGCGTTGAGCACAGATTCAGTTACCTTGAGAGAGGAGGTTGTGGTGGAGCAAAGGACTTGCTGGAAGAACACTCCCAGCAGGCAGCTAATATCTGACCGTTCTGCATACAGATGAATACATTTTTCTTCAACAGTGATATGTTACTGAGGTAGAAAGAAGACTGTATTTGCCAGCCAGTTAGCATCCTAAAAACCTCTAAAATGCTATGTAGAGAAACAGAGTTGAGGATTGAGGAACAATAAAATGCATGAGGAAGACCACCTGCAGTGGCCTGGAGAGAAGTCCACAGTAGTTTAAGGGCAGAGCTTCTAAAACAGAGACATACGTGAACACCTTCATAGAACCTACTTGCACTTTGTAGAGGTAACAAGTCCAGGTGATATGTATAAACTGTGTGCCATTTTCTTTCATTTCTATTTTGTCTGGACTTTGAATTGCCTGGAGTAATTCATCCTCTCATAGTGGAAAATTAACCACACTGACATGTTTATGCCACCTACAAAGTCAGGTTGGGATGAAAATTGTTCCCTTAGAAGATGACCTTTCTTGGGCTAATATGTCAAAAAAGAAAACAGCATACACAAGAATTGGAATAACTAGAAATAGATTTGTCATTTTAATATATTTCTTAGAAAAAGGAATTACAAACTTCATTAGGAATTGAGAAAAATTGGTAGCAGGTCAGCAGATTATTTATTCATGTATTTTTTTTGTTGGTAACAGGAAAGATGTTTCTCAGCTCACTAAATATGCTCTTTGCAATTATGGAAAGAATTGCAAGTTTTCCAGTATGCATTTTAACACGTTGCAAGAGAGGAAATGAAGCTTAGCTCAGCAGCACAGCAAGGCAGGAAAAAAGTAGTTTTCTAAATTATGTTTTTTAATTTCAAGGGACTGTGTCCTTACTAGGTCAATAGAACTACAAACAGAAACAATCGTCTAAGAACAGATCTCTTCCTTTTTATAAAAAGAAGGAGACAGTCTGCCAAGATACCCTAGCTGCTAGCAAGGCACTTTATAGTGCAGTGTCTAAGTCATCTAAGAAGTTATCAGAATGCCTTTAGCATTTTCTAGTAGCAAACAGGAGAGCTCATTTGAGCAGTGATTCGGTTTTGAACAAGGGAGCAAACTCAGACACAAGATGTGAAATCAATTTGTGATAAATTTCCTAGAGGAATGGGCAATTTACTAAAGGGCACAAAACACTAACTTGTTAAAAGCATTTGAAAAATCCAAAGAGGGATCAATCCTGCTCATTCTGTAGGAAAAGGCATGTAGTACAAGGACACTAGGAAAGAGGAGGAGGCAGTCAATATGTGGAATCTAAAGCAGTCAAGATGGACAAGAATGTGCATTTTCCAAAGTATCGGCATGGTCATAACCTGTTTTTGTTCTCAGTGAAGGCTGGCTAGCAGTCTGGCCTACTAACAGCCAATTAAATTAGAGGATTGGGTGGACTATATTTATCAACATTTTTGTTACTCACATTCTCCACATTCCCTGATGTACAGACCCCATAAAATAGTGTCAAGCACAATTGCAGTAGTGTATTTGTTAATTGCTGAAATATATTATTTTACTATGTGAGAAATTCCCTTAGGTAAGTTTATGAGAAGAATCTTAAAGGACAGGACTTTGACTTGTCAGTGGCTTAACTTATAGTCACTAGTCATCAGCAGCTCAGAAATACAATGAAAAAGTTCTTCAGGGAGTATATAGCAATGTTGCTACTGAAACATAAGGATTGCAAATTATCTATTTGCAACACTTTAAATAACTCCATATTAAATTGAATTCTCTAAGGGAATCAAAATGACAGCTGTGATAAAAATCAGCCCAAATGTATTCTCCTGATCTGCTTAACATTGTAGTAATCTTGATTACGCCGTTTCTCATTTAAGATTAAGTGCTGTGTAGTCTGACTTGTATTTGACCCTTAAATAATTAGGAATCAGAAGCAAGAGTGCTTCTCAAATAGACTTTACAAAATTAATTATACATCCCAATGTAAATCTAAAACCACACAAATTCAATAATAAATATAAAAGCATTCTCCATTTCCTCTACTGGAAGATGGGCCTGTATCGCTGTCTTATTTACAAAAAAAAATGCTTTATATCTTGATTAACATTGTACGTATCATTCCTTTAAGTGTAGGCTATATTTATTTATGGAGTGACATGCTAACTGCATTGTTTTATTTTAAGTTATGGGTATTCTGAATTCTGAAGCAGAACATGACACGCCATCCACTTATATACCTCTTGCCTAAATCTCTCCTCAAAACTTTTATTTCAGTGAAAAGGTGTAAAAAATTACATGATATGATTTTTTATTCAAGAATTTTAATTCTTATTCAAGGATGTCTTTAATACTCTCTGAATAATGAAAAGTATTACTTTTTAATCATTGCTTGATGGACTACAATAAGCATGTCTAGACAAAGTTCACGTTCATCTACTACGAAAACTAGCAAGCAGCTATTATTCAGCTTGTCCCTTTTTAATAAATAAATATTTATTTATTTATTTATTTAACAAGGAGTGTTTTGAGACCTCAAAAGCTCACAGGATGGCATTTTGAGGTGACAAATAAACCAATAATACTACTTTGAGGTATCAGGGACAGGAAAGAAATCAAGCAAGGAGGTAATCGATAGGAATTTTTCTTGTTTTAGTTTTATTTTTTTTTATCACATGCACAGAACATCTATAGAATTCTATTCTATGTACAGAAAACAGAAACACTTTCGTATTTCTTGTGCTTATATATTTATTACATTTTTAATCCATAATGTCCTCATACTTTTCTGTAAAGGTATAGGGCAAGACCTAGCATAAATTCTAGTAATATTTTATTGATCCCTCTCTACACAGCAGCTTTGCAGAGAGAAATAGAATGAGCCCAATCTAATGTAATTTAATAGAAAGTTTATTACTAAAGTCAAATGGCTTCTTTTACTGGTTATGACACAAAATCAGAAGCAAAACCTCTACAGTTACTGACATCTCAAGGTCTGGCTAAGTATCTTACATTGTTAATCTTGAATCATTTATTTATTGAATTTCCTGGACATTACAATATCATTAAAAAATTCAAAAGCAATTTGTAGCTGTCTGTAGTTAAAACTTTGGACTAGACTTTTTCTTTTTTGTAAATATATGGGTTTTCATTTTCATTTTTCATGTATTCTGTCGTTTTTTTTACTCTCCTAATTTGGAATATATAATAGATAAAACAAATTTTTAAAAAAAGAAAGAAAAACAAAAACAAACTCAAAGACCAAGGTCACATGTTGAGGCTTAAAGTCTGAAGTTCACACTAAGAGTACTTGATCAAATTTCTGTGTCCCGAGAAATACCATTTCATCTGTTCCATCATTCCACAGATATGACTTGTTCTGAGAACAAGTCTTACAAGGAGTGGCTGAGGGAGCTGGGGATGTTCAGCCTAGAGAAGAGGAGTCTGAGAGGAGACATGATCACTCTCTACAACTACCTGAAGGGGGGGTTGATCTCTTCTCTCTAGTAATGAATTGTAGGACAGAAGGAAATTGGCTCAAGTTGTACCAGAGGAGGCTTAGATTGGACATTAGGAACTTTTTTCACAGCGTGATTAAGCATGGGAGTCGCCATCCCTAGAGCTATTTAAAAGACACTAAGATGAAGTGCTGAGGAATATGGTTTAGTTTAGTGATGGGACTGGCAGTGTGAGGTTAGTGGTCGGACCTGATGATCTTAAAGGTCTTTTCCAAGCATTATGATACTTTTATTTCAACAGAGATATAAAGAAAGCAGCATGAGGAAAATCAGACAGTATATCCTTGCTAAAGAACTAGGACATGCATAAAATCTATAATTACGAATTCACTGATAATTCATTCTTCCTCCATAATCTGCTAACTTGTTCACAACAAACATATATTGACCCAATATTAATTTGTGTTCTGAAATACAGTATGTGAACAACCAAGTTTTTGTATTTTCCTTCTAGCTGGCACAGACTTTTTGTTTTCTAGGGTAAACTCTTTTTTTCTTTTTTTTCCTTTAATGTCACTTCCAGTTTTTAATAACAAGGACATCACATTTTTTGGAAAGTCCCTGAAAGGATGTTAGAGAGGATATTTGAATTTTATTTGCAAGTCCAGATCTCTTGAGTATGAGAATATAATTGCTGGTGGTGTTTTATTTGCATCACATCAATAGGCAGTAGTAATTTAAAAGGCAAATAGAAGATGACCTGTGATGTATGTAATCTTAGCATATGCCCATGGAGCAGACAATACAGTGCACAGAAAAGACAATTGACCCGATCTCAGGTATTTGCCTCAATTTCACAGCAGTAGCAGGAATGTGATGGTACCATAAATCCATCATAACTCTTCCCAATCCGAGAAAGGTGGATCCTTAGGATGTGCGTAAAGGGCATAATTTCTGCTTCCATTGGGGAAAAAAAACATACTTAAACTTCTTCCCCTCCTAGAACTTGTTCCCATTCTGACAAGTCTCCCAGAAAACTGCCAAACATGCATAAATCACAGAATAGTTGAGGTTGTAATGAACCTCTGGAGATCGCCTGGTCCAACCCCTCTGTTCAGGCAGGGTCAACTAGGCAAGGGTGTTCAAGATTATGTCCACTCAAGGTTTGAGTATCACCACAGATGGAGACAGTCTTTCTGGGCAACTTTCTCCAGTGTATGATCACTCTCACAGTGAAAAATATCTTGTATTCAGATAGTGTTTCCTATTTGATTGTGGTTTTTTATCTGTACTCATTGTATTTTTTCCTGTCAGTGGGCACTACTGAGAACTGTCTGGCTTCTTCTTTTTCATTACCTTCCATTAAGAATTTATACACTTTTCTCCAGAGCTGCCTTCTCTCCAGGCTGAAGAGTTCCAGCTATCTCAGTCTCCTCACATAAGAGATATTTCAGTCCTTTAAGAAGAGGCAAGAGAGAAAAATGATATCTCAATATTAGTGTTACAAGAGCTGGATGCTCTCTGTTTATTTGTTGTAAAAAAAATTAATTTAAAAGACTTTTTCTTTCCACTACTATGGATTAAAAAAAAAAAATAAAAAGCTCTAACTTGCTGTTTGTGCATGCCACTCTACATACTGTATTCTAACCAACATTTCTCCTCTGCCTATGTTCACTCTCCTAAGTGATTAAATGTTTTCAACAAAATATAAAGAGTGTATTTGTGTGTGTGTGTAATTTTTTTTAGAAGATTTGAATCACTTTAGCTGTATTTTTGGCAAACTTCATTCACTTCATCTTCTTGGCATTTCATTATATTTTACGATCACAAAGTCAACTCTCCAGCAACAAAGCGAAACACGACTCTTTGAAATAAATGTTGTCATTAACAAGCCATGCCAGGCGCCGTGACAGATTTGCAGCTGTAATGAATAACATTTCCCACAAAGTTCTCCTGTCTGACAGAAAAGCTGTGACATTACTGCAGGCAACAGTGCTGGAAACTAAAAGATTGATTGATGCAAGTAGATAATTGAAACCTCAGTACTGTCACATGAATGTCAACCTAACAACTAAGCTACTACTCTACAATAACATTTATCATGCAACAGTCTCTCCATGAATAACACACACATATGCACACACAGAGAAAATATGGAATATTTCTTTGTGAAAATGAATTACTTGCTGATAATTTTTCTTAACTAAATGGTAAATTAAGTCTAGTTGTCTAAAATATGAATTAGTTCAGTTACTTCTGGTATCTTAAGCTCCTAGATTCAGTTCAAAGCTGCTGGTAAAAGCCAAGAATACTTGGTAGAGATGAGTAGTACTAGACCTTTGACATGGTAAGTGATAGTATCATTCTCATATCTGAGTGCCTGAAGTTATATACAATAATGCATTTTTGTTCCTTCCTAGATAATTGACTGACTTGCAGAGATTCTGGGATTCCAAAAGTTATGATTAATTAGTACCTATGCAAAAGTATCTAATGCAAAACTTCTATATGATTTGATGATGGTTTTAATATTTATTTCAGTGGACTTCAGATCACCCTGAAGTTTGGTATCATAACCAGAATTAATAGATTCGAGAATCATATTTGAACCTGTCTGTAAGGTTATTTAGAATAGTTTTTTAATTATTTTTACATAATTTCATTAAAGTTCACAATAGATATTTTCTCATTTAAAATATTTTTCTCCTTTCACAGCTACTATTATAGAATGTTTTCATTGTATGATTTTCTCTTTAGAAAACTTACAAATCAAATAACTCTTGACATACATAATCTTTGGAATGATATGTGTAAAATGGATCCATTTGGATCCACTGGCCTTATATCACCAGTGTACATACTTGAACAATAATTTATACATCTACCCAATCTTTACAAATCTCTGATGAAAAATACAATGATATTTTCAAAAAGAACATGTATGTGGCATTAACAAAATATCATAAGGAAAAAGATTTAATGTGGAAAATGGCATTGACAGAAATTCCAGATAAAAAGGATTAAAATCATACATGAAAATTAGAACAAAATTCCAATTGTTTTTGGCTGACCCTTTTAAAGCAAATGTCTCAGTCAATGATTAAAAAAAAAAAAAAACAGAATAAAAATGCCAACTTGTTCTCTTTTTATACCAGAAACTAAATGTAAACTCTCTTAATAAAATGTGGAGTGAAATAATACTCTGGATCAGTTATATAGATTCTACACTGCTACTATTACTAAATGTAATATATTTTACTGTTCTTCACAATTCTATCATTTATTTACTACTATTCTACATACAGTTATGAGAGGAGGAGCCCATAAGGTGCATTAAATTGTCAGCCTCTGCTGAGAATCTGACCTGTCTCTTTCTGTTTTGTCTTTCACTGATTCTCTCTCTAGACATTTCTTTCCTCGAGTTTCCCTCAGGCTTTTTTCAATCTCCTTAAGTTTTGTTCTTTCTCTTCTCTCCATGAGCTTTGTTTCAACTGTTCCGACAATCTGTGAACTGATTCCTGCAGTTCTTAAGCATTTGTCATGTTCTCAGAGGCAGCCTTGGTTGACTTCACCAGGGGCAGCACAATTTCGCCTGTGGTTATTCACTTTTTTTTACGTCTCTTTTCCATTTCATTTCATTGACTGGAAACCTGATTCAATTTTGGTGGTTTTTTCTGCTCTGGCCTGCTTCTTTCATTCCTGCAATTCTTTTCTGCAGCCTTTATTCTTTGTCGGTTTTCTGTCTCACTTCTACTGGCAGAGTAAGAGAAGTGAATTAAGAAGCAGTCCTTTGTTTAGGTAGGACCTCTAAGAGACTGAGAAAAATTCTGTCTGGACTCAGGAAAGAATTAAATCACAGAGAAATTTCTTTCAAGGAAATTTCTTGCTTTCTAACTCTAAAAGCAAGTCAGACATTAAAATATTCCACACAATATTCAGAATGCTTGCTTTTTAAAGATTTTTTTTCATTTCTTTGCTTGTTTTTGCACCCTGTCTTATAAGCAGGGAGCTACATCTATATTCTCTTTCACTCTTAATTTTATTTTATTCAGAACATTTTGCTTCATATTCAGATAAAAAACTGTCTAAATTTACATCAGATTTTAATATTAGGAAATTCAATATGAGAACTGAAGGGGATTTTTAAAGCTTCCTGTTTTGATCAAATACTAATTTAGTTACTTTATTCTCTGATTATTTTTTTCTGAAGTTTCTATACATCAGAAAACTGTCAGAAATTTGTTTTTATGAAAAATGGACTTGAGTTAACTAGATTAGTTCTTATAACAGGATCAAGGTATTGCTGCAGGGCTCAGTCTCAGCTGACTGATGATTTACTGGACACAGCTACCAGCTCCCTGACTGGCCCTGTTCTGCAGCTACAAACCTGCAGTTGAAGCGAGAGCCATTCTCCTGTGACCATCAGCTCCCAGTTTTCACTGTCATAGGAGCCTCCATTTCCCAACCTAATAAGCCCAGACTATCTTCTTCTGCTTTAGCACAGCTGGGGAATCCAAGGAGATCCAGCTGCTTTCTTTCTCATCAGATGATGAGAAAGATACTGCACAATGTGTTGACCTCCCCTCACAGCTGCTTTGCTTAGTGGCTGAGATCTTCCACCAGCAGTACTCAGTCACACAAATCTACAGGGAAAGTGAAATAGATAGCAGCAGCTGAGGAAAAATGGGAAATGTTATGCATTCTTCTCAGCAGTGGGTAAAAAGCTTCCCCTGAACTCCCTTCTCTTCCACAGAGACTCATTATGCAGGCCTAGAGGATGTGCTGTGGAATATCCTATTCTGTGAAAGTATTTTAATTCCCTAATTTCTATGCAAAACAGTTTCTAAATGACAACAATACATGAAACTAAAAGTATGATTCGTAGTTCATAATTTTAAATATGAGATAGCAAGTCAAAATAAAAAAGATACACAATTGCTTTGAGATAATATGCACACTATATTTATAAATAATATACTTGAATATGTAGTAGAATAGTCACTATAAAAGCTCACTTCACAATGTGCTCCAAACAAAGAGGCAAACTATGAAAAGATGAGACTAAGAATCTCTCTTTGCCTTCCTGCTGAGACTAGTTTGACATTGGTCTTTCGATTCCACTTACATTTCAAGTGATTGCCCAGATATTCCACCACCTGCTCATTGCCAGCCCTCGAACTGGTAAAAAGCAGCCAGCTTTCCTAGAACTAAAGCATAAATTGCCAAGTGCCAGAAGAGACATAGAGCTCTTTTACGACAAATACCATGTTATATACCAAGCAAAATAACGCCATAAATAAATAAATAAATCCACCAGAAATTAACTCTTAATGCCATTAAAGTAATGAGGCATAAGGTCAAAGGAAAGGAAACAGGATTTTAAATTAGTATTTTCACTGCGATGATGGAACCACTGCTGAGACCCCTAATCCGTTCATGCTGACAGACCCATTATCTGCAATTATTCTTTATTCAAGTGTAAACCACCATTATGCATGGAGCTGTTGCTACCACAATAAAAATTTTTAAAAGCCCTGTTCTGTGAGTAGCAGCTGACTTTTCAAAGCAGCAGGGGCCTACTGTAAAATATATATACTTCCATTTGCAATCATAACTTGGGTCTTATGTCCTTTTAAAAAGTTTATCTATATCTATCTATATCTATATCTATATCTATATCTATATCTATATCTATATCTATATCTATATCTATATCTATATCTATATCTATATCTATATCTATATCCATGCATGTATATAACATTTCTTCTGTAAAGGGCGGCCTCATGTGAAACTCATTTTTGAAAAGCAATAAACAAAAATAGATGCTGTATTCTGTAGCAGACATAATGCTTTTGAGAGTTTTCTGTTGAGAAGAGCAACTATCTCCCACAGGGAGGAGAAACAGTTGCAAGTTGTGCTGCAGAATGAAAGTAAGGCTTCTTCAAGTTTTCCGTAAATTCATTAATTTCCAGTACTGGCCTTAGAAAGGTAATTATCTAAAAAAAAATTTGAAATAAAGGGACATATTCTATGTGAAAGTCGATGCTTCAATACAAAATATTTTACGAATTTAGGAGAGATTGAAGAAATTTGCTTTCAAAGACATCGTTGCTCACATATCTAGAGGAATTGTCAGGAATTACAAAATGTAGTTTAAAAGATAAAAAATTGACTTCTTTAAAAAAAAAAAAGACAGAGACACCTTATTCTCGTCACTCTCTTGATCAGCTATAAACAGGGTGACAAATGCTGTTTTTGGTTGGTCTAAGGCCACAATTAATTACACACAGATCATGCTTCCAGAAGAAGCATGTGTGTTTTTTCCCATTTAAAAAAATGGGAAAAACTTGCATTATGCCACCATACACATTGAGATGGGTTCTAACTTCTGGTCACACTATCCAAAATTATTCAGTTAAATTAGAAAAAGCAAGCAGTTTTTGTTAACTTTCTCTTTTCTGACATCATTCCTATGAAACAGAAATAAGCATTGGCAGGAAAACAAAAGAAGAATAAGCATCATTCCAGTGTAGAATTATTACCAGGAATAAGCAGAAATAGGCATAATTATTGGAAATTAATAAAAGTCCTATATGCTACAAGGTGTAACATAGACATAGAAAGAGTGAAGTGTAAACAATGTTGAGAAAAACTATTACATTTAGCTTGTATGGCTTCTGATGTCATGATGAATACTCTGCCTTGTTTTCAATATTTCTCAAATCTGTCACAGTAACATTATTGATTTTTTTTTACTCTGAACCCAAATCCTGTAATAACGTGTTAGATATAGACTCCCTCCCTGGTATAAGAGAGGTCCTGTCTGAGTAGAAGTCTAGTTTATACCATGGCCAGTTTTTGAAGACATATTGCATTAAAATTAATGCATGTAAAAGGATTTTCAGCAACTACAGAAAAGTGAAAAACTGACGAAGGTTGCTATTTGCCTTCTTCAAAAATGTTAGCTTTATCATGTAAAGTTTTTCACTTCACAATCTAAGGACACAACTTTTGCCTGATTTTAACCTTACTGAGTTCTCAAGAAGGGTGACGATGCCAAGAGTGAGACCACTTCCTAACCCTTGTTTTTTGTGCCCAGAACAGCGGTACCACTAGCAGCAGGAACTCTCTCAGCCACAGAAAGGCACTGAAGTACCACTACGAGGAGGATGTCATTCACATGCATGCACACAGAGCTGGTCCCCCAGGTAGGTGGGGTGGAAAGATGATGTGGCCTTCATGCAGGTGGTGTCTTTAAAGAGTTTGACTTAAAGATGTTGAAAATTCTCACACAAGCAGCTTATAACTTAGTCATATACAGGCATATTTTCACGAACTCAGCTTATTCCCAAACCAAGAGTCCAGGACATCCAATTTCCTCTACCAGATCCAAACACATGGGAGGCACTAAAGATTTTCAAAGCAGCACCTAAGAATAATTTAACAAGGAAAGTAACACATTCTTTTCTAATCATACTCTGAATAAAACCTGAGTTTTTGTGGAACTACTTCCAAAAAAGTTCTATTCTGAACTGACAGTAATCATGGAGGAATTCAACCCAGATTTCAAACTAAGTTTAGCAGAGCTGGAGTAAATTAAACACAGGATTTTACACTGAAATGCAGCATGCTGCCTGAACAGACTGAACCCATGTTTCTTCTATCAGAAGTGTACTGTCAAGGTAAGAAACCAGAAGGAAAAACAAGATCAATTAGACATTTTAGTACTTTTGTACTTCTCAGACCTCCTTTTCTAGAATATAGAGCCCCGAGCATGACAGAGACATTTGGACTGTAATGAACATCCTAAAATTATTAATGTCACTTACTTAAACTTCTTAATCATGTAAGGGTAATGGACAGTGCAAATTAGCAGGCTACTGTTATGGCATTCAATATGCTGACTTTAAAACCTATACAAACGCTATCTTAAACATGATTTCTATTTAATTATATTAGATCTGAATCCATCACATCCATCTCCCAGACACCTTTACTGCTGAGCAAATTACTTGTATTGTCTTCTCACTGGAAAAAAAAAAATAGGAAAAAAAAAATGTTAGTCTAGTAGCCACATTGATAAGAGATAGCATTTTAAAGGGAAATAGATTGTACAGCAGGTGCACTTTGAATTGCTTAGTTTCATTTTTCTTACATTTTCAGATGATAAAGGCATTGATAGGTGTATTGAATGTAAACCATTCACATAAAAGAATATAAAATTCAGTCTTTTGGGGGGATAACATGATATGATTTTACCATTCCTTAAGCAATGTCTAAAAGGTCAAGCAAGTGTGAAAATTGTAAAGGTAATTCAACATAAGAGTAACAGCAGTAGCCAAAAGGAACAGTGACAAAAAGATATAAAGATGAATTGAGTAATTTATACAATAGATATGACTTCTGGTAGGTTAAATGACTAATTTATATACATCATTGTGTGAAAAGACAGAGTAATCTTTCTATAATTTTTGAAATAATTTTTAGTAATTTTACATACTGTGATTTGCACGTTTCCCTCCCAGTTATACATTTAAACTACACTGCATTCTAGCCTTTAGTATTTTTCTATATTGAAATGGACAATTCAGAAATGTATTTGAGGGGTCATATCATGGAAACACATAATAACAATTCAGAATACTGTTTTCTGACAGAATTTTCTCTACTACAAATGCTAGACTCTCTTACCCATGTGACATGTGGTTAAGTTTTGAATCCTATAGGGTGTGGCTTCACCAGAAGAGTGCTAGAGGTGGTTGCAAAGAGAGTTTCCAATGAAAGTCTGATGGAGTCATCATAGCTGTGTTTATAACACGGTGAGTGTAGTACTAACAGAGCAAAACTAGAGTGGTGAAAGGCTTGAAGACGAATAAGTGTGTGGCTTTCATATTTATAACTTTTTCTTAGAGTCTTTTTCTCTCCCATCATCTCTTTCATTCACCATAGTCAAGTGGCTATTTCCCTATCAATCAAAACCTCTGCATTGGCTTTGTTTTACTGTCTTTTGTTTTTTTTTTCTTGTGGTGCAATTTGATCTTCCATCCTAAGAAATACTCATGATAACTCATGTCACCTGCTGCTAGATTTGTCTCAAATAGGTTGTAGGAAAGAAGAAAACACAAACTCATATTTCAAGGTCTTAATATTTCACGGATTTTATTCTCATGGTGTAAACTGGAAATATTAAGATCTTAGGGAGCTGATTACTCAGCACAGAAGTTTCTTATTTGCACATCTATGATTTACAGTGCTTTTTTTTATATCCACTGTACTTTTATCACCAATCATTCTCAGAAAACAGCTTTTTCAAAATGCTTTACAGAACCAAGATGTTTTCTGAAATATAGTCGCTACAAAAGCCAAAAGATCAAAACTGACCAAAATATTTTCCGAATTTACCAACACTGAAGTATATGCAATAATAAAGCAAGTTAGAGGCTACTGCAAATGCTAAATATGGAAAAAAAATAAAAAGGTACTAATAGTTTGGGATAAAAGGTGAATGAACTAGGCCCTAGATGATGTATTGTTGCACAGTTTAAAAAATTAAGTAGCTGGCCTTCCCTGTGCAAGAGATTTATTTTCTAAAGTCACGTGGACTCTAGGTGTCTTTGGGAACAGATCACCCAACAGCCACAGGCCTGGATGCTGCAGGGGCTATCAAACTTTGGTTTTGTCTTCAGCTGCTCCTAATCTCATCCATGTACTTTGCCATAGTCCAAAATTCTGGAAGAACTGCAGCATATTGTAAGTATCCTCATACACATCTTCTTGCTGAGCCCATCTATGAGACTACATGGAATTTCCACAGCCTCTGCTCCCATATTGCAGGAGTGGGCCTAGGATGAACACTTACTCTTCTTTCTTTGAATATAACTAAATTGCTGAAACTAAAAAAAACTTCTTTTCACACTCAGAAAGCCTGACAGCAACAGAAAAGGGGAAGCAACTGTCTCCCAGTAGCCTAACAGAATAGAGCAGAACAAACATTGAAAAGCAATATGAAAAATCTTTCTTTTTCCAAACATTGTATCATAGAAGAACATAATTTCACATCACTCATATCTCAGGAGATTGCCCTGATATTAACCATTCTGGCAGCCTTCATACTCTGGGTGCTTGTCCAATTTAATCTTAATTATACATTTTAGCTATGAAGCTTAGAAAGAGGTGACTAAAAGCAATAAATCTCATAGAACAGTACAAAAAAAAAGGGTACGATTATGTGAACTAAATAGTGATTGGCAAGTATTTGACTGATATTCATCCTCCAGCTGGCATCTGATAGATTCCTTGAAGGAAGAGAGTCATTTTGTCTCGCACCCTGTTTTATTCCCTTCCTTCACTTCAGCCTCAGTTGTTTCCACTAGCTGAAGGAATAGAAGTTAAAACACAGTTGCTTAATGCCTAGAACAAAAGGAGAAAAAAAAAAATCATATCAACTTTTTCTTCGTTCCTTTTTCCCCCAGAGGCAATAAGGAATTACGGATTTTCTGCTAGCCCTGCAGGTAACTTCTTTTTGAATCAATAGAAGCAGATATACAGAATCTTATTCAACTCACACTCTACAGGAAGAAAATTACTTTATCCTCTTAGAAAGTGTGGAAATCCTACTACATCTTCTTAAACAACCCATGCTGGAGCAACCTTTTTAAGAGGATACTGTCTCCTGAGGTTTTACTTTTTGAAATTCTTCCAAGGCACGTCATTAACTTGTCTCTCTCTCTCCCGTCCTTCAATTCATGCATCAATTGCTATCTAATACTGAATAACTTTGTCATGTTACATGTTTTCTCATTTGGAATTATGTTCTGCCATAATCTGTTTGTTTCTGCAAGAAACTACTGTACAAAATTGCTGCTGTGACACAGTCTTTTTCTTGTTAAATGAAGGGCAAGAACAGAATCATTTGTTTTTTTCCAAATGACTCTACTTAATTGTTCCTCCTTTCCACATCGATTCTGTGAAGGGATTCCAATTACATCACCTTATTTTGGAATGTAGTACAGTAGATAGCAGAGCCTAGCTTTGCAGGTATCCTCTGGATTTATAGGTCTTCATTAATGAAACTAGGACACAATTTTCTATGGTGTAGTTCAGACATATTGATCCATCTTAATATTAAGAGAAATCATCATTACTCTTCATTATAAATCACATAACCTCCAGTCTTTATTTGCATTTTTTAAAACTATCTCTAGGAGAATGGGTGGCAGAGGGGTGAGAATGGTATTTCTTTGATGACCATTGAAGACATTGCAGTGAAACATAGCAAAAACCTGGACCAAGGATCTGGTCTCATAAATTTTAGAGTCTTTTGTACAAAACACTTATCAGACTTTATAATAACACAGGCTTTTTTAATAACAGCAATGTTTTTGCTGTCTTTCTGTGCTGCACCACCCAGTTTATTAATGTAGACACATGGGTTTTTTGTTCGGTAGTCTAACAATATTGTTAATACTAACTGTTAAAGTTAATAACACAGGCACTGCCTGAACAAAACTCACTATAAAGTTTCCATACAGTGCCTTCAAATTTACACATCAATATTCTGTAAGAAAAAGAGGTGAAAAAATTAAATGGGGTGGAAAGAAAGTAAAAAGATGTAGTTGGGTTCCACTTTTATGGTCCAAGCAGCTGTTTCTCCTTGAGAAGATCTCACTAACAGTTTCAATCATGAAAAAAAATTAGATCCAACACGTCTAATAATATGTAGAAATGAGAAAGAGATCTTATCTCAAACTCTGTACAGAAAGGACACCAAAGAAAACTATGCTGTAAGGAGGGAGCAAGTAATACAAATAGCAAGCCTTTTATACTTTACTTTTAAAATGCCATGTTCTTTTCTATATCATTGTTGTTCATTTACATTTGAGAAAAATACGGCAAAGAGAAACTGAGAATTAAGATGGTACAGATAGTTGGTTGGTGGTCCTGTATCAGCTGAAAAGTGTTAACTGTTCAATCAAGTGAAACCCCTTTCATGTAGTAAAAGCCTTATAATTGTAAATCCTGATCATAAAATCAGACAGTATGAATGGCTGTCCCACAGAGTACTTTAAATACAGCTTTAGTAAGTACTATATCCAAATCACTAAAACCATAAGTCATTGTGGTCTTACCACTTGTCTGATAAAAAGAAATGGTCAACATCATGAATATTATAGCAGAGATTTATTTCTGTCTTCACAGTCTTGCTCATTTTCTCTCTCCAAGGACTGACAAACAACACAATAAACTATTTTAGTGCTGCAAGGTTTTTGTGAGTTAAAAAGGCTGTAAAGACTAGGGTTTTGTAGCTGCTCTGAAGTAAAGGTGCAATTTTTTAACAGTAAAGGATTTATATATAAGTGACAAAGTTGATGTTATACAAGTAGGATTTGAAAAGGAAAGGCTCGCCATTATTGCAGCCTTGTTCTTAAACGAAGTCTGTGCATAGTTACTTTTGCATATTCCAAACATCTAATTTATGAACCTGATTTAAGAACTCTGAATACTCTTGCTCTTTCTTATGGATGAGATCCCAAAGACCTCTTACACCTTGTAGGAATTTCTATCAAACTAGAAAAGAATATTTCTGTGATGCACTGGCTCAAATGGCCTAGTTTGGCAACTAGGAACTGGCCAAAGGTAAACAGCAAAATTGAATATTGTAACCATATAGGATTAGAATTTCTAGATTATATGCAATTAAAATCAGAATGCATTATAATGTATGCTACTTTATAATATATAGACTGTATCGAATTCTATATATTAGTGTGCATAGAACATACAGAATTTATGGTTTTATAATGTATTTTTTAAGATGTTTCATGCATTTTTAAAAAATATAATTGTATATGAAATCATAATTATTTATTTTAGATGACATTTAAGAAGTGCATAGAGGACTTCATATGCAAACATGTTATGAAAGGATTCATATGCAAGCATATGAAGTAGATATAGTTTCTGGCTTGAAGATCAGTTGCTGAAAGTGTAATTTGATAAATCTAAGTACACGGTAATGGAGCAAGGGGAAAGGGTAAGAGTGGTCAGGAGAAAAAACAAACATAGCCATCAAAGGCATAGGTTCAGATATCTGTTTTTAGTAAGTAATGATACTTTAAATAATAGCATTTGCTTTATTTCCCTCAGGAGATAGTCTCCTCCAAGTTGCAAATCTGATTAGGTTTGGATCGAAGCCTTGAAATTCACTTATATATATACTCTTTCTCAGTCAAGTGGCTCCAGACTGCTGGTTGAAGGTTCAAGTAGTAGCAAAACTGAGCGCTTGTCTCAGAGATATATACACATGAAGGACATAGGGATGCACACACAAAGGACACTAATACAGCCAGTTAGAAAGACTACCAGAAAAGGTGCTGGTTTCAACAGCACCCACATACAAGGTTCATGTAAAACACAAGCACAAGCACAGACAGGAAAGCCTCCTCCTCCAGCTCTTCAGCTGGCAGAGACTGAAGGTCATTGTTACACTTTGCCTACCAGATTTGCATCACTGTGCAGTAGGAGAAGGAGGAGGAGGAGGAGGAGGAGGAGGAGGAGTTAATAGTAGTAGTTTTATCTCTTTTATACTTCACTGGGTTTTCTTGATTGGATAACTTCAATAAATCAGATGCTCTCACCTTCCATTTACTACTACAGTACACTCTGCTTCTTATCCCCATAGTGACTTGTGAGTTCTCAGATGGAAAGAGCTCAGAAGAGCTCAGCAGAGGAATCCACCCAAGATCTCCTTATTTCTTTAGGTTTTCCTTAGGTTAGCAGCTCCGATCATGTAACAACTTTGTCTCACAGCTTTGGTGTTTGACCTTTGAGACTACTGATGATCACTGCATTAAGACATGGGACATATTCTTTTGGCGTGCTCATCTACTTTCCTGCTCCCTCTTCCCCTACAATCACTCTGCATGCAATCAGAAACCTGGACGCTTGAAACCACATGGCAAGTCTAAGTGTACACCACTACACTCTGGCAAGAAGCTCCCACAGTGGGGCCTGGCCAGAGAAAGAATTTTGAGTTCATCATCAAAGAAGCCATTAGGATCACTAGCTAAGAACATCATCACTGTTATAAGTAAAAATAAAATTATTACCATTTTTATTTTTTATTTACATTTTTAATAACAATATTAGATTTAAAAATTGGCTGTTGCACAACAGAGCCTAAGAAGATTAGCATAGTTATCCAGTGAGGCTTACAGATGCAGTTTTATTTCAGCTCTTCAGCAATGGTATTTCAGATTCAGACTTGTCAGAAATTCTGAAGACAAAGCTCAACTTTATCTCAGCCCTTAATGTTTCATTGGGCAACCCTCTGAGAAGACTTTCAATAAAATCTTTAGGTGACACTACAGACTTCAAGAATTCCTCCCCAACTGCCAATTTTCAAGGTTAAAGGGAATTCATTTTAATGTTCAGGAGGCTTGTCAAAATCTTAATTTTTACTCACTGCTTCAATTTAAAACAGCAGTCTTCATTCATGTCTTTTTACAGATGTTTCTGTTAATATTTTATGACAGCAGAATGATGTAGATTCTGATTTCTTTTTAAGCTTACATATTCCTCTGTCACTTATTGCATTTCAATACTGATTTTGTAAGCACCTTAAAAAAAAAAATCTGACTTGGCCATCATCTTTCCTTTCTGTCTTCTTTTGATGAACTGCTCTGTGTGTTCGTTTTTAATGAATCAAAACATATACTCCAAGCTGTTGCCACCAAAGACAGAGGAAGCGCAAACCATAGCACTTTAAGTCAAAACTACTTTAACCTGCTGCTGACCTTCTAAGTTATGCATATGCTTAAGTTGAAGAAATGTTACCTGCATTGTATATTATCTTATCCTGTTTTGTTTTGTTTTATAATTTCTTGCTTCTTGAGTTCTCAGGTCATTGTCACAACAGATTCAAAATTCCTGTGGATATCTGGAACTGTAAATCTTGGCTGTTCTTGCAAAATGCTTGTAATCTTTCAATTTAGCCTTTCAAAGTCATGGTAGGATTATGTAGCATCCTTCTGAACTCTTATCAAGATGTCTTACAGCCTCATTGGGGAAACCAATGTTATACCAACAAGCATCACCTATCCATTATCATAGAATCATAGAATGGTAGGGGTTGGAATGGACCTTTAGAGATCATCTAGTCCAACTCCCCTGCTCAAGCAGGTTCACCTAAATCAGGTGGCATAGGAACACATCCAGGTGGGTCTTGAAGATCTCCAAGGAAGGAAACTCCACAACCCCTCTGGGCAGCCTGTTCCACTGCTCCGTCACTCTCACAGTAAAATAGTTTTTTCTTATATTTAAATGGAACTTTTTGTGTTGCAGCTTCATTCCATTACCCCTTGTCCTGTTGCTGGATACCTTAGAAAAAAGAGATGCCTGAACCTCCTGACATCCATCCTTTAGGTATTTGTAAATGTTAATAAGATCTCCCCTCAGTCTCCTCCAGACTAAACAGCCCCAGTTCCCGCAGCCTTTCCTCGTATGAAAGATGTTCCAGTCCCCTGATCATCTTGGTGGCCCTGCACTGGCCTCTCTCCAGAAGTTCTCTGTCCCTCTTGAGCCGAGGAGCTCAGAACCGGACACAGGACTCCAGATGAGACCTCACCAGGGCACAGTAGAGGTGGAGGAGAACCTCCCTTGACCTGCTGCCCACACTCTTCTTGATACATCCCAGGATGCCATTGGCCTTCTTGGCCACAAGGGCACATTGCTGGCTCATGTTTAGCTTATTATCAACCAGGACTCCCAGGTCTCTCTCTGCAGAGCTGCTCTCCAGCAGTTCAACCCCCAGCCTGTACTGGTGCATGGGATTGTTTGTCTCAAGATGCAGGACTCTGCACTTGTCCTTGTTGAACCTCATGAGGTTCCTCTCTGCCCAACTCTCAAGCCGGTTGAGGTCAATCATGTCCTAATTTCTAAGTCTAAAAATCACCCCAAAACTGAAAGTTCAGCATTTTCAAATTGTATCCACAACAGTCACTGATGCATGCATATATGCAATACATAAATACACTAGGAACAGCCAGCCTCACACAAAAATGGAAACATGCCCACACAAACACAAACATCACCAATGGCTTCATCCTGTTGCCTCTCCAGTCAAAATCAGTGAAAACCCTTTAGTAGAAAGTATATACATTGCTTCATTCACCAACCTGCACATGTAATATATCTTTCAGGCAGCTAGCCCAGACTCGTGGTGTTACCAGTGAGTGACCACTAGACTTTATGGCCTCTCCAGTATTGACCTAGGGCTTCCTGGTCACTTCAGCATCCATTAAACAGACTCTCTGCTTCTAACAGAAGCAGATTATCTGGAGTATCTGGACAGATGTATGGCTGCTCCAATATTTGACTCCCAAACCTGTAATCCTACACCCTAGCTATCTCTATATGACGTTTGTCAGCATTCACACACTGGCCCAAGCACCTTCACAATGTTCATGTTCCCCAGTCTCACTAGATGTTCACCCTGGGTGCCTGGGCCCCTGGGACATGAGTCCACTCTGCTCTCACAGGCCACTAGACCCAAGCCTGCTTCAGTGGCTGCAGTTACCCATACACACACATATATGCATATGCATGCAGAGTCCTCATCCAGGACAAGCAGAAATCGAGTTTAATGATAAGCTACAACCCACTGTAGGCACCAGACATATGCTGTGGTCAGACAAGTGTACCAATCCATGGACTATTTACACCCAGCAAACCCCTATTTTGTCTTGTTCCCTCTATTTTCATATATTTATTTCTCCTCAGTCAACCCTGATCCCGCTCTTTCCTTGCCTTTTGTTCCTGTCTAAACACATTAAAAGCTTTTTTTGTGAGAGCCTTAAAGAGCTCATACTCCTCAGACTCCCCCAGTCTGTAGGTATCTCAGGACAGCCACTCCAAGGGACTCACAGTGCTGGGTGCTACTTCCCCATGGGGCTGATGTCCTTCTGGGATTCCCTGGGAGGCGAGGGCAGGGTCTGGAGTCTCTGACTGGGTTATTGGAGTTCTCCTACTTGGCACTGGTTTGCTCTGCATCTTTGTGTCTGGAGACTCTGCAAGAAGGCAAGCACCCCTCCTGTCTTCAAGAAAAGCAAGAAGGAAAACCTCTTAAATTATAGGTTATTTACACTTTAGTCCCTGGGAACATTATGGAGCATATAGTTCTAGACACTAGAATTCATGAAGGATAAGAACAGGATCAAGAGTAGCCAACACAGGTTTATGACTGGGAAATCTTGCTTAACCTACTTGATGGTCTTCTACTATGAGGTGAAGATCTTGGTGGATTAAGGGAGAGCAGTATATATTGTTTACTTCTATTTTAGTAAGGCTTTCAACACTATATCCCATAACATCTTCATAGACAAATTAATAAAATATGTCTAGACAGTAGATACTGAACATGTAGGCTTGGAAGGTGAGGATCAGAGGCAAAAAGATCAGTCTCTAGTGGTGTACATGGACTAGTACTTGGTCTATTTGTTTTATGGGGCAAAGCACACTCACAGCAAGTTTGCAGGTCATGCAAAAGTGGGAGGAGTGGCTGATATACCAGACAACTGTGCTTCCATGCACAGGGGCCTGCACAGGCTGGAAAGCTGGAAACTTCATGAAGTTCAACAAAGGAAATGTGAAGTCAGCTGAGAAGCAGTAATTCTAGGCACTAGTACTTTAGGGCCATACAAGTTGACAACTCATATAAAGAAGGACTTTGACATCCTAGTGGACATCAAGTCAACCATGAGTCAGGAATGCAGCTTCATGTCAAAAAAGGCCAAAATCATCCTGGGCTGTGTTAAGAAGCGTGTTGGCAGCAGATCGAGAGAAGGTGATCTTTCAACTCTTCTGAGCACTGACGAGGCTACACTTGGAGTGCTGGGTACATTTCTGGAATTCACTGTAGGATAGAGACATGGACATATTGGAGTGTCCATTCCTTACTATACTGATGAGATATACAAATCAGTGTATTTAAGACTTTCAGTCTGTGCATATTTCTCTTAGAATCTACATTCTCTGTGTGGATTTGTATGTACATCTTTTAAGAAAATAGTACATGGTTGAAGTGAAGCAAAAAATAAGAGGTGACAGATTACTTTCAAGAATTCTAACTTTATCTGACATCCATCTAGAACCATCAAAGCATGAAAGAAAAAGCAGGCAGGGACATAAAAGACTGAAGAAGTGGTAGTTCCTACCTTACTACGTCATTCCAGCAACTCCCCAAGAATAGTCTAAGCTGCTGTTCTTGAGGTCCCTCTGTTTCTTTCTTTCCTTACAAAGGTAATAGTTTCCTGTGGCCCACACTAATAAAAGTTCTATATGAATTTTTAATGCATTTACTCATCTTCTCTGAATACTATGTCCTCTCCTTCCCATATATTATTCACCCACTTCCTTTGCAGGAATTATGCTCCTTGCTACCAGAGCAGTTATGTAGAGAAACCATTTTCCTCTTCTGCTTCCCTTCATGAGATGGTTATCTCAGTCAAAGTCTAGCTTTTAGTAATCTGGAAACCCTATCAGTTTTGTTTTCAAATTGTTTTGGAATGATTTCAAGCTATCAAGAAAGACCAATCTTAAAAGTTATTATTCTGTCACCCAAGTGTTACTACACCCTTCACTGAAGTACAAGAACTGGCCTCACACCTACTGTTAACTTAGCACATTGCTGAGTGCATTGCAATATGAAATAAACAAGTTAAGCTAAAGCTGCCGCTGATAATAAAGTAGTTCATAAAAATATTGATGGAAAAACCTTGAACTATTACAACTTTCATGATATTATTAACTAATTTCAACTGATGTTTAAGGAAACATTTCTTTTTTAGTCAGTCTGATTCTGTATGAACTCTGCACCATATTCTGTTTAGTGAAATCATAATAAATGCATAACCACAACACATCAGTGCAAAATCCATGAACCAAATATCTTTGAGAGATCATGATCTTGGAATAGTTAGATATTAATGGTACCAAGGGAGCTACTGTGATCTAGTCTGCTAAAAAGACCGTTCAGATTAATCAGATTCAGGACCATTCTACTGTAAAGAGTGACTTGAGCTAATATGATACTTGAACTCCCTTCACATAAAGTCAGTTTAGAATATTCTGGAGGTATATTAGAGACTATAGGTATATGAGCACGGTGTGTACAGATATGTATTTTTGTATCTTTTAGTCAAAATCACATGTGACAGGAGGATGAATTCGGAGTATGCGCCACATAAATTAAACCAATTGATATTTTTACTTCAATTTTATTCTTTTTCTTACATCTTTACTTATTTTGTCACTGAGGCAACATTTTATAATTACCACTATAGATTAAAACTTCATATAATGGATTTAATAACTGATTTGCAAACAGTCAAAGACATACTCTGTATAAAATCCCTTGCATTACATCAACTGTGCAAGAGGCTGATTTCTGGAAAAGGGCTATAAAACCCTGCAATTATAATCAGGTTATGAATGATGTTCTCACTTAATTACAAATCCTGATTAGGGTCTGCCATGCTAGGTTCTCTTTAATATTAAGATTAAATAATGAGCTCCATAAAAGCTATCCAGTTTGCCTGACCTTTATATAACACTGGGTCAGATATCAGTGTATTGTAAGTGTGCCTTTTATGAGTCTGTTAGCTCAATCCATGTATCGACTGTATTTGAATTCCATTAATACATGTGCTGCCAGAACACAGTCTAATAAAATAAGAGATGGGCAGAGGCTGGACAAAAGGTTACTTTCTCAGTGTTATGACCTAGAAAACTATACTAAGTGAAGGCTACTAAGTAAATTAGGGAACTTTCTGACATATGCTTAAAATGTCTAGTCAGAGTCAGAGATGCTTGAATTTAACATCAAGTAAGGATGTAATACAGAGAAGTATAATTTTTCATCTGTGGTAATCCTCTTTATAATTAAAGCCTATTTTAAATCTTAAATTCATTGGTTCAATTTTAAGGATCATAAATTTATAGATTTTATGAAATAAAATACTGTAAGCTAATACTGTAATCTGTTTAATGGAAGAAAGATCACATATTTTATAAGCATTCATAGATTATTATTAAAAAAACACAAAGTACTGGGTCATGGCTATGTGACTATTGGCTACAAGGTTTAAAGCAAGCTCACATGGAATCTGCCTGGGAATTGTAGTAAAAGAGAAATATTAATAATATTGAATATCAGGCATATACCTGCAGAAAATGTAATGCTTTTAGGTCCATAACTGCAATAATCCAACCTAAATCTCAAATTGTTCTTTCTAAACGCAGCTAACAGATTTTCTGGGGATTAAGATTGATTTTGTTCATTTTCTCAAAAGTCTCTGGTGTTTGCTTTTTTCTTCGTCAGAAAGAGGTAGTGATTAAGAAGTCTACTTGGGAAGTCTAGGCAGCAAAAAGGAAGAGCATCACAGGACACTGAGCTGCTCTTCCCTTTGAGTATCATTCAAATATGTTGAAAACTGAACTGGGTTTTTTTTGTCTATTCATTTGCATCAGAAATTAAAATATTCTGTTAAAATATTTACAGTATTCAGTTTAAATATTTAAACGTTTAAGTGTTGTGTTTTCAACTTCTTTTTCCCAATACCTGGAATTTTAAAAACAAAAAAAAAAGCAAATAATTTGGTGAAGATCTATAAAGCAGCCGTAGCATCAAAAAGTTGAGGTTAAAAAAATGAGATTCTCAAGGTCTTATTGGAGGAAGTGAGATAAACTAAGTAATTCTCTTATTGTACCTAGCAGAAGATAGAAGATGGCCCAAAACACAAACTGTCAAATAAGGTAAAAAAAAGCATTTATGATAGCAAATCTGGCAGTAGAAAATAGAAACTGTTTTCCCCATTTATTTACTATTGGTTCAAAAGCACTAAAATATAAAAATATTAGAATGTTTTTATTGTGACAACCTGTGCTATACATTTGTTTAGGCACGGAATATTCACTGTAAGTAAACCTTTTATTTCAAAGCATATTTTTGGTTGTAAAATTTTGCAGTTCCTATTACAATTTTAGCCTGTAGTTCTAAAGATTTATTGTCAGATTTTATATCTTAGCAGAGATGTGAGATGGAACTCTGATCCTGCTATAAAAATAAAGAGGAAAAAAAGATTGTGTAAGCAGACATCACATCTGTTTGAATAGTAATTTTATTAATGACTTAACTTCTGACATCTTTACTCAATTTTGAGTCAGTCTTGTTTCAAACTATTCTTTGCCACATTTCCTTAGTGACAATTTTGCTTCATTAAAGATTTGTGATTTTGTCCTGTGCACTATTACACTTTGGTGTGTATAATCTGACTTGTTCTGTTGACCCGTTGAAAGGTTCCTTTCAGGCCTTGCTAGATGTTTATCCCACTAAAACCTACAGGAATAATCAGATCAGTAAAGTAGTTCACTCTGGACATCCATATCAAGCTGGAGATTCAGAGGGGTTTATGGAACTGACTGGGTGCCACTTTGAAGAATCACCTGTTCTAAACATTAAATTCAATTTGAGATGAGCCTGCCATTAGAACTTGTTTTCTTCCTCCACAGACCGTAACCTGAAAAAAAACAGACTACTTACCTTACAGGTGAGATACCTCCTACTTTTAAATTATGAACTGCCTCTCTGCAACCTCTTTTCTCTTAGGCCAGGTAAGAGATTTCTATTGAGAGTGCTGACTACAGTGACTCTAATTTAACACTCTATCTATACCCTTCAGATCTTATTCTCCCTAGGAAACCATATGCTAACTCAAGACCTGTATTCAAGGGAGTCAGCTTGCAAGCTTTTGTGAGACTAAGTTGTAAACCAGTTCTTTTTTTTTTTTCAAAAGTTACAATATAATCACCTTTGAAAACTTGAAAAATCTTATTTTGGATTTTTTTCCTTAAACTTTATAGCAGGTTTTATTTTATTTTACACTCTACCTGCTTCAGAAAAGTTAAAGAAAGCTTGGAATTGTTCAACATTGTAAGAAAATCTGCAAGTGGATTTAATGCTACTGTAATCCTATTTGCCATTTTCAGCCTGAGGGCTGCTAATGTCAACTGTGCAACTTACAGGAAAGCAATGGCAATAAGAAGCTAAACACAAGAGGTCTGTTAGTCTCATATAGACTCTTTCTGGCTCTCAGCAGTGCTGTCATGGTTTGACATGGAGTCATGGTTTTGCCCAGCTAGCAATGAAGTACTGTTGAGTCTTGCTCCGTGCCCCCCACTCACCCCCACCCTCTTTAGGATGGCAGAGGCCTCAACGAAATGGGAAGAAAAAAACAGATAACCAAGGTTGTTGTGGATTGAGACAAGGGCAAGGAGGGCTCACTGCCAATTACAATTCTGGGCAAAACAGATTCCAGTACTCGACTTAGAGAGGAAGATAAGAAAACTTTATTCTATTACCTAGTAGAAACAGAAGAGAACAAAAAGCAAAATGAGAACAGGATGATGAGAATACTACAACCAGCACTTTAAGATCTCCGTCCCCCATCCCTCGTTTCTTCCTGGGCTCATCTCACTGCTCTCGATATCACAGTCACCTGAGAAAAACCTCCTGTGGATCACAATTTTAACATAACGTCTTCCTAGATAACTGAAAAGACCAAGAGATCATTGAAACTCTGAAGGAGTTAATTCTTTATGAGTCAATTGATGAAGTGGGTGCCTTACTGTGACAAAAACCTGAGGTAAGCTTTGAGCACAAACTGAGTAAGGTACCTAGGTAATCTGGAAAAAGCTAAGTGCTATGATGTTGAAACTCTCATAAGTTTTCAAGATTGCAAATAAGATGCAATAGAGTCTTTTTAATTAGCAATCACAGTGGCACCAAAATCAAGTACAAAAGCAGAAGAATTACTATTTGTTTTAAAACAACCTTGCTTAATCATCCTGTGATCACTCAAAGAATGTTGAGAACTTTTAGAAAATAATTAGCAGGTCTAGGTCTTGGCTAGTACCTTATTAGACTTTCTATGAATTTTGTGATTTTTTGGTAAATATGATGTTTGCATCAAAGGATTTTCCCTTTTGTTTTTCAATGTATGTTCATTTAAAAAAATACAGATCCTTTATGCCATTGTTAGAAGCTTTTCATTCTTCTTCAAGTTCCAGGTATCATTCATGCAAATTAATTAATACAGCCATTAAAAAGCCTCTATAATATACAAGACCCTAAAAACTTAATCATTTTTAGCTTTTGCTATTTTATAAGAACTTGTCGATTTTCTTGCTATTAACCTACAAATTTTATTATTGCATTGAGTAAAGCTAATTCTTCCAGTGAGAAAGGTAAGGAGGGCAGAGATAAGTGAAATAATTTCCTTCTCAAGTTATTGATCTCTAATTTCAGGTCTACTTAAGTTGCAACATTCTCTTCTCTTTCTTGCTGTAAATGACATTTCTATCATTGCACTTCTGCTGCAGGATCTTCGTAAATACATATATATATTAAAGAAGTTTACTTTCAAAAAAGAAACTCCAGGCATTAGAACAGAATGGAAACATGTTTCCTTCTTCATAGGTCTTGACAGAAATACATTTTTATTTTGCTGAGAATTATCACAATGAAAAGGGAAAACAAAAATCTTAGACATAGATAATCTCCAGAAAGAAAAGTCAAATACATAAAGAAAGCAGCGAAAAAAAAAAACCCAAAGATTTTTGTCATCTTAGATATCTTCTCTGCCTTGTGTGTCTAACATTTTAATAAGAATAACACACCATTCCATGTATGTGAACAGCACAACTCTGCTGCACAGAAGAGGTTATTAGTGTCTCCGTAAACGAGCCCTCATTTATTTAAGTGCTTAAATACAGATTTAGAAACTTTTCTTTGTAAAGATGTTTAAAGTTTTTAAAATATTGGTTTAAACAAAACATTGTTCTGTCATGGTAGGTGACTGTTTGAATTCTCTGAGCTATTATAAAAGCATTCTGATCATGAGTTCATAACACGAAGTTTTTTCCTGTACATAGGAAAATATTACCTGAAATACATAAAGAAAGATTTAATGGTTTTTACAAATATTATCTACTGATATACTGCTTCAATATAACATAATACGAGCCTGAAGTAACTACCTTTATTGTCACAGGAAGACTCATTTAAAATGCCATCACCTACCTCTTTCTTAGTAGGTTTTGATAGATGAAGATTGCCTCTCAACAGTGTCTATATAAAAGGTATAGAATATAAATTTAATATGATGACAAACCTCCTGCCAGTGACCTATATACAGCATGCTTTTCCTATCCTTAGGGTTGCTTAACAAGGCTATTGAACCCCTACAACTTCCAGGAGGAGGTTGGTTCAATAAAGCAAGACATATCCATTTAATACAGAAATGATGAGTGATTCACAGCACTACAGGACACCCCACTCAAATCAAATATCGGGAAGACAATTCAATGTATCATTGGCATAGGACCCATAAAGCCAAAATTGCTAACGAGGTTCCTTTGGAGTCGTGAAAGTATAATCTCTAAAACAGACTGGAAATTAATATTTGTTTTTTATACTCCCATTGCAAATACAGTATTCCACATAAATGGAATGATGGCATTTTATTCAATTGCACTAGCATCTCTAACAGTACAAGGCAGACAACAGTAAAGCATCACTCTGCAAACATAGAAGCCCAGATATTTTCACATAGATTATCATTTCTCCTCCCCCTCCCTTTTTTTTCCATTATTGTCATCTTTGAATGTTGAGCCTCAAAAATGTTTTCTTTGTTCCTATTCTTTACCTACCCTGCCCCCTCTCTAAAGAGATAAACACACACCCTCAATCATATGGCAGCTTGAAGAATCGAGGTACAAAGGCATAGCAATTAGCCAAGGGTCAAATAGAGTACCTGTGGTGGAGCAAAGAATCATATCCAGGTCTCCTTGGAGCCAGATTAATGAGATAAACATTGGACCAGATACCCTCTCTACACATTATCCATTTTCCATGGAGAAGTTTTAAGCAACTTCAGTGCCAGAATCATTCTATCATACAAGATCATCAATACAAGATCAGCAGTCTTACTAGGATGCCTAATAATATAACAAATAGGTATAGGATGAAATGGATACATACATATTTATATAGCTACACATGTATATATACACATGTATACACACACAGAGAATATCAAGATGTGTTTACCCAAAGAAAATAGTGTTAAATAAAGACGTATCTAATGCTGTTGAGACATTAATCCAAATAAAGATACATGTAAAATAAGCTTTAGCTCCATAATGTCGGGCCAGGGAATATTAACATATTCCATGTATGTTGATTTAAATCCATATATAACTTGAATGAGAAAGAACATTTGGGGTTCGGCTTGGTTTTTAATAACCAATGAATTAATTTATTCTCAAACTAGAAGCACTTAAAAAAAAAAAACATAATAATTTTGGATTCTGAGCTCTAGGTTATATCAAGCTTTCAATGGCAAATTTATTTCTCAGCTTCCAACAACTGTATAAAGTTCTATAACATATTTGATGTAACTGAGACAAATATTTTGATTTACAATAATTCCAATGCTGTTAATCTTTTGAAAAGAAAAGAAAAGAAAAGAAAAGAAAAGAAAAGAAAAGAAAAGAAAAGAAAAGAAAAGAAAAGAAAAGAAAAGAAAAGAAAAGAAAAGAAAAGAAAAGAAAAGAAAAAAGAAAAGGAAAATTTTTTCTTTCATGTAAAATTACTTAAGCCACCAAAGCAAGTGTTGTGTCTGATTAAATAACGGATAATGGTTTGTAAGATTTCTTTTCCAAATGATTGCAATATTGCAGTGAGACCATTACCTAACTAAGTCCACTAGGTTTCTTTAATAATAGTCTAAAAATCTGATTCAGAGTCCCTTGAAACCGATAAAAAGAAGATAAGTGATTTCTTTAGGCTATAGATCTAGGTCAGGAACTTAATATTGTGATTCCATTTCACTGTTGGTGATTGTTTACTATTGGCAATTTCCACATGTGCCAGCACATATTGTTGAATTTTTCATAACCCATTGAAATATCTTTGTCATGACAGATGTAATTCTGAAGAAATTAGGGGCTAATGTTAACTTTTTGGTTGTCACTATGGCACTAACATTAAGCTCTTAAGATACACAGAGAAACAAAAGGAAAGTCGAGCTTTCTCATCAGCGTTTTTCCCTGAAACAATTCAAGAGAGAAAAATGTCACCACAGTTAATAGTGTAAAGTCTCTGAGTGGCCTGAAGCAAAAGCACCTGTCAAAATTGCAATCACAAAAAGAAAAGGTCACCAGAAGGACAAACGCTGTATATAGTTGTATAGCAGTTCTCTGAAAATCAAGTTCAAATAAGCTGTAATTCCACTATCATATAAATAAATCCAAGGATTATTTTTTAAAAATATGGAAATAAGGACTGTCACTATGGATATGAAGTCAGTGGGACCTGAATTGAAAATCATTACACAGTAGGCAAGCTACATTATTGAATGCCCAGTTGCAGTATTGAATTCGTGATTAAACTTGAGCTAAACTGAAGAAAAAATGCTTGTGGAATTTTAAACTCCCATGGCAAGCAATAAGATTGTTTTCCTACATTTTAATGCCAACCTACTTAATGGATTTACTGTCTATTGTGAAATTAGAAAGACCAAGTAAGGGATGTGCTTTCAACATTAAGAGAAGAACATAAAACAAAAAGCTTCTCCTCCAGAAAAATTCCAAATACCACCTTGACTGCTTGTGAATAAAGGACTTTTCTAAATGGATAATACTGGCTTATCATAGCACTGGAAAGAAACTATGTCATTTTAATTTCCTTCTCTCAGCCAAGACTTAGGATTCACACAAACAGCACCAATAGCTTCACCTTATTCCCTTATATGACTGATCACGATTACTGGGATACATATATACATTTCTAGAGAGAGGTATAAAATGTGTATTCTCTCTATTGGTAGGCTCAGACACTCAGTCTGCTGAGTCCCTAGATCTCAGCAGTGTCCTGATAGGTGTCACACCTGAACACTGGGGCTGAGAACAGCCCTGAGAGAACTCAGCAAGGTGCCCTTCGTCTGACTCCTTAACTTCTCTAGGGCAAATCAAGCAGGACACAAGCAGACCTACTCTGTGACTAATGGACTCACCTGAGGCCAGCTCTTCTGAACTGTACATCTGTTAGTTGATAAAGAACTGGAAAAAAAATTAATTGTATCAAGTAAGTACTTCTGTTGCTTTCTTTTTATTTTCCAAGGAAATTTTTGAGATATATTTGGTTGAAGTGGTGGATCAATCAGAAGCATCCGCTATGATGAGATCTTTGAAAGACTCAAGAACTAAGAACTAAAATCAAGTTTCTTCTTTGCTTCTATTGCTCATAGACAAAAATTGATAAAGTTTTCATAGATATTTAATCCAGATATAAATGTGCTTTAGAATTACTTAAACACCAACTTCAGTGATTAACATAAATTTCTTATATGGGAAATTGTATTTCATGTAAAACAAATTAATAACTAGATCAATTCAATACAAGATAAACAAAGTAATAGTAATAAAATAAAGTTAGAAAATTGTGTGACAGTAAACTCTGTAAAGTCTAAATCTGCTTTACTGTCTGAGGCCATTTAACCATGAGCCCCAAGCACTCCAAGACATTCCCCAGTAGTCTGGCTACCCATGCTCATAGCCAGCTCTGCTGCTATGTCACTGTGATTGTCCATCTTCAAGGAAGGAGCCAATGAAGAAAGATCTATCAGCAGCCACGCTAGTAGAGGGATAAAACTCAACCCCAGCCCTCACTGTTGATCTTTGCCTAAGCTGCACTGCAGGAATTCTTATAGTTGGCCTCATATCCTTGATCTGGACCCTGACCTAGTGATGCAGCTTCCCATCTTGACCTGAGGCATCTTTTAGGATTGTGGACTTGTTTTGTGATTTGGACTCTTGGGTAGCTGCAGTCAGAGTCTGCAAACCTGTCCTGCTGCTCCCATTCAGCTACTTACCTCCTTTGACTGCTCCCATATCTGTGATGCCACTGCTCTGCTGATCTTACTATGGCACCCTTGTTGTACTGCTGAATCTTGTGTTCATGGTACAAAACAAAATTCATTGTCAAGAACCCTAAAATGATAGTCTTAACATTTCCTTTTGCTTAGAGTTTATGTGCAACCTTAACAGCTTATTTATGTAATCATATCCGATTACATTATATTCACGGCCTGCACTTCTTCTGAGAAAGTCTTTAAAAAGTCTTTTCCTGAATAATCTTTTTATTTCTTGTCAAATTTTCTTCTTGCATAGACCATGTATGGAATAAATTTGTATGCACAAAAGTTGCCAAGCTGAAATAGCTGACTGTTCTCACAGTTCAGTGCTGTAATCTGAAATTCCATCTGAGAATGTATTGCTAGATTATTCAGGAGAAGGTATATGGAGGTGCAAGGGTTGAAGCATATGCTCAATTTTCACCTCTGGAAATAGACGTGGATAGAAGTCAATGGCACTTTTCTCAGTCTCCAAATTTAAAAATCTGCTGAAATGTGATATCAGAATCTTTTTTATATATGTACATTTAAATTTCAGCACACAGATCTTGTTATGATTATTTGGGTGGTAGTACATAGCTGGCCATTAAAAAGAATGGGGAAAATAAGTTGTATGAAATAAAAATTCTTTCAACAGAAATGTTTCCATCTATATATTTCAGTAAAAATACCAGAGGTTATTGGTATTGAAAACACCTTGCTATATTAAAATTAGTATGTTTCATTTCAAACTTAATTTATCCTGTCATACAATGATCTACTTAACCATTACCTAGATTAACAAATCAGCACTAATAACAGAGATCCCAGTCCAGCTCATTGGCTTCAAACACAACATTCCCAGAAAGTTAGCACATTTGACTTAAAAATAAAGTTAGTTTCTAAAAGGGCAACAGGCATAGGTTACATGACACCACTACTAAATACTCTATAAGTGACAGATGTGCTGATACTACAAAACAGTAGTTGTGAAGATTAGGTTTCTTTAAAAATTATCTGACTATTGCAGCCCCTAGAGAAGAAATTAGAATAACTTAATGACGACATTCACAGATATCGGTGGTGAGGTCCAAGCATAAAAGGAACATCAGCCTCTTCTAACCAAATGTACCAGACACTTTTGGCAGCAGTTGTAACCTACAGTGCCAGGAAGCCTGTGATCTAATAATGCCCAATTGTTGCATTCTGTCACATTTGGCAGTCACATTGTCAAGTTACAGGTGCTAATTCTGATTGTTTTGACCAGTCTCTGGCCTTAAAGGAAGGGTAACTCTAATATCTCTATATTGCAGAGAAATTAAATACTTCATTGTAAAATAACAATCTCACAGTCTCCCAAGAAGGTAAAATGATAGGAACACTTTGTAACAACCCCAAATCTCCTCATTAAAGAAAGATTTCTGCATTTTAAAGTCTATATGCCTCTAGCAGAATCCATGAATAACAACAGACTGAAATACATAAATGCAGGCAGATTATCAGCACCTCAAAGGCCAATAATCACTACAGGAACAATGGGTTTCTAAATGAGATCTAAAACCTGAGAAAGCAGTCCAAAAAAGGTAAAGATTGCACAAGCCACCACAATCTGACAGTCTTCTATCAATATTTGAAATCAAACCAGAATCATATTTGAATCTGATACTGGGGGAAGTTCAGAAGAGAAACTCCTACCTTGCTGTAGTAAGGAAATGGCAGACAAATGCAGTGCTATTGCCAGTACCTTTTCAATTCTCTGCTGCCAGTACAGACAGAGAAAATATTTACTAATTAGGACACACAGACTATGCTATTGCCTGACATTGTATCAGACATTTTCTCTCAGTCATGGTTCAGGAAGGCAGTTCAATCTCTTTCAGATCAGAGAAGTGAGAGCCCTGATCTTCAGCACTTCTTTGGAAGTTGAATGTCACAGTCGAGATGCACAAAGACTAGATTTCCAGGTGGTAGCTCTTGCAAATCTAACTGCACTTCTTAATCTAATTGACTCCTTTCTTCCTTGCCACTGTGAACAGTGGCAGATTGAAAGTGACCAAAAGTAACAACTTAAAGGGCTTTGTAGCAATTTACCCAAAATTGTGTAGCGTCCATCAAGTAAAATATAAGCTATTTTGTACATTTTCCTTCTCCTAAAGTCCCCTCTTTCCTCGTATTCTCAGTAATGTCCATTCAGCCCACTTACATCCAACTTTGGCCTGAGTGAATCAGACTGATTTGCTGCATCTACCAAATACTCCCCTGCAGTTGCTCCTGTTAGTCTCTTCATTGTGTCTTCCCTTCTACTTGGAACTTTCTGAATCAGCAGTTGATCTTTTTGTCTGTGTATATTCAGCCTTGGCTAAGTAAATATATAACTTTGCCCTATATGTGGAAAATGGTATTTTCAAAGTTAACTGTAGCTGCTATAAGCTCCAAATGTTGCATTTCAGTTTCTTATCTTGTTATAACTTCATTATCTGTTTGCTCTTTCTTTAATTATTGTCTACACATTTATATCTAGATTGTTTCCTTCTTTGTGTAAAGCTGTGTTCCCTAAGTAGATACGTATTATGGAATCCAATGGTGAGCTAAAACTAAAACAAATATTATTGCACCTTCTCTGTTCTCAGGGACTTCTTTATGTCTAGTAGCTCACATTGTTAACAAGTATGATCCCAACTAGGAACAATATGTTCTTCAAAGGCTAAATCAGTCTTATAGCTATTTCTTGAATTAAGCTTTGTGTTATGGGTTCCAGTTTCTGCTTCAGAACTCAAAGGAATATTTTTCCTTGTTTAGTGTGGTTTTATTCCCAACCACTGCCCAGTGGGTTATCAACAACACCCTCTTCCATTGATTCTGACTTTTAAATTCAACTGCTGTCACTACTGAATTACATGTAACCTCTATAGTCCACATTGGAGTACTGGATTCCGAAGAGCAAAGAAGACACAAGCAGGGACAGGGTAGTTCTCAACATTCCTAGACTGAAACAGAGAGCTTCAGGTTCCCATTTCTCCTTCCTCAGATCTGCCATTTTGCAATTAGAGCTGTCACCCCTGGTCTGCCTTAAACCTCCCACTCATTTCTCCCAGTTGACTGTATTTTTTCACATCAGCTTCCAAGATTTCTCATGTCCTCAGAGTAGTAAAAAAGCCCCTTATTCACACCTTTACTTTAAACCCTTCTAAATACTCTAAAGCTTATGACACAGTATTAAAATATAGTGGTTGGGGATACGGGTGTAATCTTTTATTTTTGAAATTATATTTTAAAAATACATACATATTGAACTTCCTCCTTCATCCTACTGTTACTGTGTTTAGGTTTTGCTCCCTAGCAATTCACTTCTAACCTCCTTCTCACTGTATTCCCCAGGATCCTGGCATTTGATGTCAAGCTCCTAGAGACAGCTGAAGCCAAGCCCACGCTCTTCTGTGGACTTTCTTGCAGAAACAAATGTAGACTTTACTTATGAGGACTTCAAGAGCTGAAAGAGATGATGTTTCCCCTACCTCCCCCCACCCCCCCCCCCAAAAAAAAATAACCACAAAAGAAGCAAAAACCCCCACAGCAAACTGATCTACAGTCATTTTAAACTCATGCTAACTTGGACTATCTTAAAGGTCTCCATATGTAACTGTACCTCATAGTACAATAAAAACTCACATAAATATGCACTTCTCAACACTTTTCTTTGAAAAGAGCCTGCATTTAAACCTTAGGTTTAGTTGCCATTTCTTTGAGGTGCCTTTTGAGGCATACAGATGTGTATGAGCAATACTGCTGGATACACCTATGCAGCTATAAATTCCTCTGAGATCTTTGTCAATAATAGCTAACCCAGTTAGCTCTGTAAATTTTTTCCACATCATAAAATAAACCTCTTTCCTTCCTCCTCCAGAATTTTTTATAATAAAACTCAATTTCTATTTAACAGACCCTATTAAGTCAGGAAGATTAGTCCAAAAATCTACCCTTAAGAAAAAAAAATGTACTGACAAGTATTTTGTCCAAATCCATAGGCTTTTTAAGTGATTACACCCAGAGTGGATTAGTGACTTGTAAATATAGTGACTCAGCTGCCTTTCTTATTTCTTTACCACTCTGCATTATTGTCACACTCCACTGTGACAGGGTCTCATCACACACATTGAGTTTAGTAAGTGAATCTTGTCAAGTAAGCTTCAGTCATGCCTAAGGCTCAAAGGCTTATTGCAGTCAGCATTCCTTTGGACTGCTCTGTCAGCAGAAACTGTAAGAAAACTCTCATTTATGCTTTGAATCTGGGGCACTCACTATCTTAAAACACCAACTTGATGCTCAAATGCTGTGCATTCAAAAAAAGAAATGTTAGTTTTGCTAGTCTGTTTTTCACCTCATACATATCACTTTTGTTATAACACCTCTTCTCAGAGGCATTTGAAAGGAAGAGAACTGTCACCAAGAAATATGTCACTCCCAGAACTGTTGCAGTAATAAAACAAAAAGAGTAGTACCTATTTCATTGTGCTAAATTACATTCTGTTTGGCTTCAAAAGAGAACTGTTTACTGCAGTGTTTGACTAGACATTTCAGTAGGGGGAATACATGTTTGTTTTAAAGTGGATGTGCAGCTAGTAGTGATATTGAAAGTTAAATACATGCAGGAACTGCTTTAAGACTTTGAAAAATATTTTTTTTTAATAGTTAAACATATACTTCACAGACCAGATTCTCTAACTAGAGTTGTATCCTTTATACCATTCAGTACCCAGAAGTCCCTTCTGGACCAGGTCCTTCGTTTCTGAAACCACAGAAGCCATATTGCACATGCAAAGGTAAGGGAGGAGTCCCAGAACCTGAAGAATTTATTCCTTTCCTTTCTGCCTATTCTCCAGTGGTTTACATGCCTCAAAGCAAGCAGCAGCAGAACCCCATACTAAATAAAAATAGTTGCTACTTGCATTTCTATGTGGACACCTATGACACTGAACAGAGTCTCCAAGTATTGACTCTTTGTTTTATATAAGTAAATTTGTTTGCATAAAATTTGGAACTTTTCTTTCTTTATAATTGAATATTGTTCTACTGCATGTTCCTTGCTGAAATCTTCCTCAAATATGGTAAGTGTAAGATGACACAAACAGAACATGGTCTTATTGAGAGGTAAGCAAGGATCACTGGTAGAAAAAATATTTGTCAATAAAATTCTGTGCTGCATTTTCTACTGCTCTAATTAATGTTTGCACTCCTGTTGACTAAATTAGGACTAAATTTCAAGATGTGGCACTAACACAAGCAGAAATCACAGAATGACAGAATCTCAAGGGCTGGAAGGGACCTCGAGAGATCATCTAGTCCAACCCCACTGTTAGAGCAGGACCTCCTAGAAATGTAGGAGGCAGTTAAAGTCTGATTTTTTTTTTTAAAGCTTCCAAGTAATATCTTTGTAAGACAGCTTTAATTCAAACTGAATAATGCAGAGCAGTTGCAGAAGGTAGATTATAAATAAATGATCACAGGTCTTCACAGAGAAAACTTGATTCTCTCTAAGCTTCCTGTGAACAGAAATAGCAACATGACCTACTTTTCCATTCAAACAAGTATGAATAACAAATACTACCAGTGAACTCTTCACAGGTGTCATATACTCTGTGTACAAGTTTATTGCCAATCTGAAAAAGGAATAATGATTTGCCTTTCTTTAAAGCAAATACAACACATACACACTCACACACATGCATTACATTGAATATACTTGAATACTAGTGCATACAAGCATATATGAAAGTCTTGCTGAATTATAATTTAGTGATGAGAAAACCTAGACTTCACTGCAGTTTCTGTTTTTCTGTTTTATGAAAATTGATAGGAGACAGACTGACAGAGAGTGAGTGAAGATGTTCAAGTACAAGATCATTTAATTCATGCCTTCAGACAGTTTCACTGTACTAGGAGGGTTTGGGCTGATTCAGCTGAAACTGTGGCCAGTTACCAAATAATCTGGCAAAAATTTCATTACATCCCCACATATTCCTACCCGTGCTGCCATTCTCCATGGGAGTCAAACTATTCACAGGTGCCTTTTCACCTTTGTTGTAAATCTTGAAATACTTAGCAAGGGGTTTTCTCACTTTCATTTTTTCCTTCTTGTTATGTTTGGACCAGGAAAGTGCTGCCTGCTCCCTTTTAGTGACCAAGACAGGTTTTCATGGACCTTGGTTGCACCCCTAGACTGAAGACTATAAAGGGACAGAAATTCCCTGAGGTGGCAGAAATTAATTCAGGTAGCATTTTTTAAAAACAACACTAAAAGTATAGCAAATATTTTCCTGTAGAACATTCTTAGCCACATAGGAAAATAAGCCTCTAGCAAACAGTTAAAACTATTTCACAAACATGCAAAATTATAGTAAGCTCTGGTAGTTACAGTATGATTATGTAAGGATTTTTTTTTTATAAGTAGTCAAGGTTTGTTCTTTTCCAGGAGGCACACGCATTTCAATATGAACATACTGAGAAATCAGTTAGTAACTACAAGTTTTTTATAGAAAATGTATTGCATTATATTAATGACATAAAACAAGTATTCTGATATTCAGGATTGCTTCCTCCCATTTTATCCAATATTTGCAATTAATGTATGGAGAAATTGGGATACAGGTGTTAAGATGTTTTCCTTTTACAATCACTGTCATATCTGTATGTCAACCTTTTCAATGTGAGCCCAGACTAAACATCACGCAAGTTTATATGTAGTCGTAGTGGAAGTGTAACTGGTCTTTCATGATGCTATGCGCAGAATCATTTTTAGTTGTTGTGGTATATCTGAAATGAGAAAACATACAATATCTCACTTCTTTTGGAAGTAGCACCAATAAATGTACATATGGTCATTCAATGACTTTTAAGCCTCATGCCTTAGAGATAGCCAAGATAAGCAGCCAGCACCATGTTAATCTTCAGAAAGAATTTGTTCTTCATGTCATGAAAAATTCTTTAATTCAAGTGATGGAGTTTACCCTGTAAATTAAATCTCTAAAGTAATGGAAGAAATAACCCATGACACTGTTGGGGAAAATTAAATTAGAGTCACTAATAGCAGGTCAGCACAGTCCAAGCAGAGGTAATAGAAGTGACCACATGAATGATAAGCAGGTCTTCAGCAGGCTGTGACATCTGTCCCCCGGGGAGAGCATTCATCTGTGTGGCAAGCAAGTCACAATACAGGTACTAGTGTGTTTATAGTGTAGCATGAGACTGGCAGAGCCAAAGCATGCCAGCCTTTCTCAGCAGGATGCTCTATTCCCTAATGAAGACTTAAGACCAACAAAAATCTTTATACTCAGCTTCTCTGCTAATAATCTTTTTTACTTTATTTATTTACTTATTTATAAACATGGAAAATATTTTCTGAACTAATACAATCCGCATTCCTCCCAACACTGTTAAGTTACTCTTATTCACTACACTTACACTACACCCTGAAGCAGTAAAATACATGTGGGAATGGTAGGAAAATTAAAAAAAAAGCCAGATTCTGTTTTGTAATTATAAAAGATTCAGTGTGTCCTTTCCTCAAAGACTTTAACATCACTGCAATAGCCATTGGCAAAACAGCAGGGTATGTTAAGGTAAAATGAACTCTTGTATGTCATACAAAGCACCTGTGAAATTCAGGGCTTGATTTATTTCCTAATATCTGAGCATAATCATCTTTTTTTTTTTATGTAAACCTAATAATGTGTTAAATAACATATGTCCAGAGAAAATACAGGTTTCTATAAAATACAGGGTTAAAAGGTGAGGCCGTAGTCGACCATCTCCTTTTTCTGCATTAAAACAGCTTATTAACACACACAGTACTATCATTACTAAATATTTTCAACAGGAATAAAGACTACAAACAGTAGAAGTAAGAGCAATAGAATTACAAATATCAAAGTGCTTTGTAAAGTAAGTGTGTAAGTAAGTAAATAAATAGATAGCTAGATAAACTCTACAGCATATGAGACTCTGTTCAGATAATAAAAGAGACTGAAAGAAGTGCTTGTTTACATTATCCGCGGGATATATGTGATCTTAACCTCTTAGTCATTACATTAAAACAAACAGCATATTAAAATGGAAATTTCCCCAGAGTTACTGATTTGCAAAGTGAAATAATGAACTTCATATCCCTCGTTTACTCACCCTGCTTGTTTCCATTTAAATGGTGATTAGGCTTACTCAGTACTAATGATAATTTTGCTGTATTATTATGTGGTTTAAAAATCCAGAGGTACAACTACAAGGATAAAATGCTACTAAAAATGCCAATCAACATTTTCTGGTGTGTAGTAGACATCAGTGCTCTGAGTTTGACACCTCCAAATAGCATCCTAGCACAAAAGTACCCTTTGTGCCAAGGTTAAGCTGTCTTCAGAGACAGAGTGTTGATGTCTCCAGTCCTGCAACACCCTTCCTCACTGCTGAAAACTTCTTCCTGTGGAAGGAACTTCAACCCTATATGTGCACGTACATCTATCCAGAACATGTTATAAACTGGCATTGGGACCAGATCCCAGTGATGACAATAAAAGTCCTTAAAACAAATAGCTAGCTGAAGATATACAAACAAAATTAAAATAAGGCATAATATGGAGAACAGATGATACACAAGAAAGCTTATTAATTAGTCAGTTAATGCCCTCTCAAAGCCTAACTTTTGCTTTTTTTGCATGGACTGGATTTCAGAGCTTGTTAGCATGGAGATTCTTTTAATTTAATAACTTTGAACTATCAGTTCTAAAAGACATAAACTTTTTTCAGAACTACAAAACTACATGAAATAAAGCTCCATTGTGTTTCCAGAACAAAAATACTCTCTTAACATCCATATTTGAAACAGAAAGTCAGTAAGGCAACTTTCCAAACTCACCTACTACTACAGCTAAAGAAAATTTCAGGGATGACTGACTGCAGACTGAGGATCTCTAGAGCCAATTTCTTCTGGAAAACTTTGGATGTCAAACCAGAAACAGCATCAGTATAAAGAAAAAAAAAATCTGAGGATCAGAAACCTTCTCAAATCTTTTAGGACTGAATTTTCCAAAGGCAACTTTATCATCACTTCACTCTGATTGAAATCTGAAAAAAACAAAAAAACCCCAAAAAACAAAACCACTACATCAAAATTGAAAGATCACTAAACAAGTTGCAAATAATATATTTTTGAGTGGAATTTGTACTGCTTCTTGAGTCTTTTAATGAATTTTAAAGACATTGTTAGATTATTATCTCTCTATTAGAGTTTTCTATTTCCACCATGGTAGTAGTTAGCTGTCAGTAAATTTACTAGTTATTCACCCTTTACACATATGCAGGTAAAGTGCCCAGAGGTCATGCCAGATGCAATTCATACTCATGACAAAAAAAAAAAAAAAGAGCCTGACATGCTTCAGCTTCACACATCCCTGCCTGGCCCAGCCTTGAACCCCACAAGGCTGGCTCAGCTAGAGGCCAAGGCCCTCGCCCAGTCTGCTAGTGCAGCCTCTAATTTATCCTGCCCCTTAGGGACTGACCCTATCATTTAAGAAGCTACCAGCTCCAGCCTTTTCAGGCTCTAGTGTTTTGGGACTAGGTCATTATTTTAACTGTAAAAACTATTCTTGTCAGACAGCCCTTTCCTAGATCTGAGAAGTGCTGCTCTGTTGCTGCTCCCCAGCGGTTCCAAATTTGCTCTATAGTTTGTCTCCTTCATCACAGAAAGAAACTAAGAATAACCCTTCTATGAGGATTAAAAAAAAAAAAAAAAAAAAAAAAAAGGAAAACAGGCAAGATCAGCCCTTAATCAGAAAGTTTTTTACATGATGCAGCATTCAACACTTGACATTATCTTGGGCAACGACTCCTTAAAGTTGCTGATATTTTATAGTACTCCAGCTCATGATCCTCACCTGACAAGAGCCTGCATGACGTGAACCCATCGCCAGAACTGACACAAGTCAGAAGACTTCAAGTAATGCACCACAGAAGGTTATCAGAAACAGACATGTTGGTGTCATAGTCTAGAAAAAGGGATGATTACTAGCTTGTTTATACCTACTACCTGTCTCGGCATAAACTATAGTTATTTAGAAGGACAGACTGTACTCCACAAAAGCTGAGTTTTTTACTGAATAAAAATAAATTTAAAATACTGAATAAAAATAATTTCAGGAGACTAATATCTAATCTCATTCATATTTACTCTCCAATGTTAGTTTAATACCAAGTGAACGTAAGGAGATGGACAGACAAAACAGGTGATCTTCTGAGCTTCTGATTCACTTAGGATATGGAGTCAAAGCAGACTTGTTTCTAGTCATGAAAGCCTTGTGGCTCAGCAGATAAAATTGTGCTGTAAAGATCATGTCTCTTTTTGCCTTGAGTGAGAAATGTTTGGTGTACAAATGTCAAAATATCTCAAAATCCTAAGTCCTGTTCATTTGGGGAAAATAAATTTTAAATTACAAAGTGGCCTGCTGGTAGATGGTAAAGGAAAAAAAAATACATATATTAAAACCTGTTGAAAATATCTTTCTCATGTCTCCTTTTTCCCCTATATCCAAACTTAAATCTAAAAATTGAACAAGGAATATATAAGATTCTGACATCCCTTTTGTCACATCTAGTTACTTGAGCATATTTACACTTATACTGGCTTGAGATCACATTTTCAGTGAGACTTAGCTAGTGGTTTCATTTAAAAGTCAACCTAATTCCGTTCCCTTTTCTTACAAGCAGCATGCAAACTGTGAGTTTTATGGAAAGGACAAAACTGTAATTTAGTTCATGAAGGTGCAAAGATAGTCAAGGAGGAAAAAGGTATACATTAACTGGTCCCATTATGAATTAATTTGCTAGCTTTTTTTATTAGCACAGAAAATGATGAATTAATTTTGTATTCAAGTAACGCTTTCTTCTGCCTCCAATAAGAGTTCTCTCATAACGCACTATTAGTCAAATGTACCATCACAATGAACATCTAACAAAAAAAAAGGCTTTATGATGCTTTAAATAATGATCTTAAAAAAAAAAAAAAGGCCTTCAGTTATTTTAAATAATGAGCCCTTAGAGAAGCTGAATTAGCACTATAAATTTTAAAAATGTTGCATTATGGTAAGGTAGCATAGGTTCACAAGAACAGCAGCCAGGTAAAATTGTTCTGTCTCACAATTTAATTGTATAAAAAGAAGAGGGAAAAAAAGAAAAAAAAATCTTCTCTAGGGCCCATATGTACTCCCAAGGGGGTAAAATTAAAATCGTAGATTCCGCCTGCAGTATTAAAAGAATAAATGTCAACCACTTACTCATATGCTATTATTAAATTTAATTAGTACACACCTACTTGTGTGCCAAAACCTTTAACAGAAATATTATGTAACATAACATTGAAGAGCACTTGTAATCTATGTAGATATGAGCTCTCTTTTCAACTTAACCAACTGGACATCTCTCCTTCAGCTTGCTTCCTAACTGTCTGACAATTTATATACAAATCATTTTCTTATCCTTTTAACTGTCATCTTTCTGTGAAGCAGCTTTAATTTAGAGTTCTAATGTGAAATTTCAGACTGCTTCAGTCTACAGGTTACTGATACAGCAATGGTGAATACTTGTCCTGACTCACAATAAGTTTGATAGATTTTTTCAACAAAGAAAAAAAAATAAATTTTACCAAAAAGATTCTATGAGCCTATGGATTTTTTATTTGAGGCACACCTCCTCTTTCACATACTGATGTACAATCCAGTAAATAACACTGGCAGCTAAAAGCACAGAATAAAATCGACTCTGTATGCACAGGCTGCATCTATGCAAGTGAATTAAAAACTCAAGTACTAGTTCTATACGTAACCTGCTTTACCAGGGGTGTTGGACTAGGTAGAGAACCCTTTCAATCCCTACCATTCTGGGATTCAGTGATTCTGCTACCTGTAACTTTACATGCTGTTAAATGATTAGTGCAATTTTGGACTGACTTAATGAATATTCTCTTTAGCAACAGCCAGGATATTTCTAAGAGTTGATCAGACTGAGAATCCACAGACAGGAGAGTTTAGCTATGTGAATTTCACTTTGCCAAGGCAGCCAGCCTCTCTCTGACTCATTTGTTTTGTTTTCTGAATGCAAATTTAATTACAGAAGTACAGCAGTAGTATACATCTCCTAATAAATAGAATTGTTCAGGAATTTCCAGCAAAATTTGACATCCACCAGACACCAATTCAACCACCTGTACGTTCTTTTACAAATACTTAGGGATTAAGCACATAATTTTGATCTCATTTAATCCTGAAATAGGATCAGCATAGCTCATAATCAGAAGCCATTGACAAAAACGGACTATTAAAAAGAGCGAAAAAAATACCTAAAAGAAACATAATCTATATCCAGTTTCTTAAGGACATTAGTCAATACATTTTAACTTTAAAAAATGCACCAAAAAAAGGTATAATTCTAATCACAGGAGTTACACAAGGACTCTATACGTCATTAGTAAAATCTGAGAGGTACAGACATAGATACTCCAGGGAACAGGATGAATTCAGCAGATCAGGCATAGCAAGCATTAGATCACTGAGCAGACACAAAAACAGATAGCACAATTGAAATGAGGCACATGATTCAGAGAGGTAGTATGATGATTTGTAGTACAATGTAGCTAACTTTCCTCAATTTATGACATAGCAAACAGTGCTGCAGAAAGTAAAATACATGAGACAGGCTGTATTGCAAAATGTTATTATTAAAGTGTTAGGTTTTCATTCTCTTCTGTTAGACTACCAGAATTTATAGTCACCTAATTTTTCCTTGATTGGATGTAGGCTTTTATATTTATGCTGGCTGGATTGAATTGCATGAGCAACAGAGATCCACATTATAACCTTGTCCCCAAAAAATGAAGTCTTCACACTCATTCTGGACTGATGATAATCACAATACCTCTTAGTTATTCCTGTACAGTTGCCTCATCCTTCTGTTGTACAGTAGATTTAAGCAGCTTCTTCAAAGTAGGTCATAGTTTCACAACACCTCAGTCCCCCAGTGTTCCTTGACAAAGTGTGATAAGGTTCTGCTCCGCTTGCCAGTATATCAGGCCATGATATGCAAAGGAAGGCAGTCCTGTGTACTTCTTTGTATGTGCAAGTGTCTTTCTTCTCTGTGAGGTTTTTTCCTCTTTTTTGCCTTCCTTTTACTTTTTTTACTTTTGTTGGCACAAAGAAGAAGCTTACATCTGTTCTTTTTGTTCCCATAGTTTCATGCTCTCAACAAAAAAGACTGAAGTTAATTCTTTCGTACTAGAGGATTTAGCATGCTTTTCAGCCTGTCAATGAGATGATGAAAGGCAGCACAACTACACACTTTTCCCAACTGTTCGCTAGAGTTCAAGTCTCCTGCCAACAACTCACTGCAGTTTTAAATTATCCTTCTTCCATATTCAACCTCTGTGAGTGGATCAGCCCGTGCCCCTTCTTCCAGGCTGTAAATTTGCTGGTTTTAAAGATTTAATAACAGATTTACAGCAATGACAGGTGTATTTGTGGCACGCCTTCCTTCCCACAGTTGATAGAGGTCTGGTGCTGAGCCATAACGTTCAACTCTCCAACAGGCTCCTTGTGTGACCCACTTTAGGAAAGATTTAAGATGAACTAGTGCAGATTCTTCACAGTGAATATAATAATTGGAGGGAAGGGCAAGCTTTACTCCTCTAATACAACAGCTCTTACAGGAGATTGTTTGGCTTTGATATCAATTCACAAATGATACAAAAGTTGGAATCTGTGGAAAGGCACACAAAAATTCTTAAGGAACATTTTTTAATGTTCTTTTTTTCAGAATCCTAATGGCTTCTCCTAACATTAAAAATGTCTTGCTCATTCCATGAAGCAAATATCATTCTCTCTTCCTTTCACTTCAAACCAACCCATCAGGGTTTCCACTGTGAAATAAAAAAACACGAGGCTTCTCTCTGTTTTGGTTTAAGTCTGCTACTTCGGAAAATACAGGTGGTAAGGGATAGGGAAAGACTGCAATGCTGCTGAAAAGTGGATTTCTTTCACAAGAGAAAAAGAAGTTATCTGAATTAACCATTTATCATATAGATTTCCTTTATGTCTGTATTGGTACAGACATGGAATATTAAGGTAACTTACTAGGCAGGGCTGCCTGTGATCTGTTCTGAAATAATTTGTTGAATAAATAAAATTATAGGGTCAGAGAGTAGTTAAAAAAAGAGGACACTCGGTCTCTGAAAATGGAGGCACGAGAGAAGGTAAGCACATGCTGCAAATCTCTCGTCTCCTATCCCTTCATGACAAAAAGAAAACTGAACAGTTTTGGCAATGGAAGCAAGGTTGCCTTCCATAGCTGCTACTTTCAGAGCTACTGAGCAGTTACTAGTACCAAGGAGTGCATGACCATCTAATCTAATAAATTATATGACAAAACTGTCAGTATTAGGAAATAGCACTCATAAAGCAAGCTGTAGCCAGAAGAAACACTCAGAATTTCAACCAAAGCCTATGGCATTAATGACTGTTCGACCTATTTTTGTGTCTTTCACATCCTTACTGTGAAAATCTTTATAAACAAGAGTGTGTCACTCCAGTTTTAAGAGTAGTAAATCAACGATTTTGCAGAGAAATTATTGAGAGCAAGCAGAAAGACAGTGAAGAAAAATAAAAAATAAAGGAAACTGGAGAATAAACCAAAAAGATTCTTACGTAACACATTAAACTTTGCTTAACCTACTGTGTTATAGTTACAACCTTGGTCAAGTCCTTGTATACTGTCTTGCACTCTTCTCCAAATCAGTCAAGAAGTTAAAACTTTTTTTTGGTCTTTTTTAGATACTGTTGTTTTAATACCATGAATCAAATAACATCTTTTACACGAGTCTAACTTTCTGTTATTCTTGTGAATAAGTGTCTACTTTGGAAACAGAAAGGGGAATATGTCAGGCCTCAACTGTAATTTAGTATGAGAATGATGGAACGGCAAAATTTTATATAGAAAGAAACATGCAGTGAAGTTCTACATAGTACTTAGTGTCAATCCATTAATTTCTACATTAAAAATGGTTATGTTAGTATTTGCTTTATGTGCTCTGGGTTTAGTGTTCTTCCTACTGCCCATCCATAAAGTCATCCTCCTTACCATTCCCTAGCTGCTGCTGGCAAAAGAGAGATTTATAGACAGAAAGCATGGCTTATTTGCAAATTCATGTTTGGAGTTGACAAAAACACTGCCCAAACCACAACAGATGTTTTGCCTTTCCTATTAGCACCATCCCAGGTGAGACCTCAGGCAAAAAGGAAGGCAAACTGCAAGCTCTGGTTAGTGCCACTGCTGAGAACTGGCCGTTTTGAACAGAGGGTCACTGAGTAATTAACCAGTATTCTTACCCATCGTCATGCCCTTCGCTTTAATGAACTGTTAAGTCCTATATCAACTCAAATATAGTGTTTGTATTAATAATCAATCATTGGAGGGGCCTCATCTTTGTTTGTAGTTCTCCTTGAATACATCCTAACATCTTCACCTTGTTCTTCTGCCTCCATGAATCAATTCTGGCAGCAGTCCTCAGATCTCACCCAAGTGACACAGCTGCTTGAGGTACTGAACAGAAAGAAAAACAAACGTTTAGAGAAACGAGGCAAATTGAGGAAGACCACATTGAAAGGTCTATGTTTTATTAAAAGGAACGAAAAGACAAAATAAACCAGAATTGTTCTAGCTGTTTTCCAAACAGAAGAATTCTGCACAGGAGACTCAGTTCTTTCTGGTAGGATCACAGTAGAAAAACAAGTTTCTTTGGAAGAAAAATCTATTCCACAAAGCTCAAAGCATCTTTTCACCTTTCCCTTACTGGAAACCAGCAGCAATAGTTCTTCCTAGCTACTTATTCTATTTTTTTAATACAGTGACCCCTTTATTGTCATACTTTGCTCTATTTTGAATCGATCACATTGGATATGTTGATGTCAGAAAATCTCTTGTCATTTATTTCACTTCCTTTCAATTTCTCAGTCTAGTTGTTTTTTAAAATAGAAGCACAATAGAAAGTTCCCTTGAGCAAGATTCTTTGACTTGTTTTACAGAGGTGCTAAATACTCTCACTTCACTCTCGGTGAATATCATGCCATTTGTTACATTTCAGGTCCTGGAACAGTTCTGCAAGATGCTCATTCTCCCTATTTCTCCCCACCATGCCAGATCTACTCCTTTGTGGGATATTTTTTGACTGGGGGGGGTTGGGCGGAGGGGCGCTTTGGTTTAGGAGAGTTGTGCCAAGGGAGGTTTAGATTGGACATCAGGAAGTACTTTTTCACTGAGAGAGTTATTAAACACTGGCACTGGCTGCCCAAGGAGGTGGTAGAGTCCCCATCCCTGGAGATATTTAACAGATGCATAGATGAGGTGCTGAGGGTCATGCTTTAGTGATGGACTTGGCACTGTTAGGCTAGTGGTTGGACTCAATGATCTTAAAGGTCTTTTCTAACCAAAATGATTCTATGATTCTTAGATCTTTTGCCATGAGTTGAGAAGGCAATGGACACACAATCTTCACAAGTCTTATAAACAGTAACAGGCAAAATAATCTCAACTCAGAGAATTTTTCTCTTAATTTAGTCCCAACAAAGAAAAACTTGTAATCACTGAGTCCAATATTAAGTAAAATAAAACATTTAAAAAAAAATCACTTAGGGAAACACCTTCTCAGAGCTTAATTTAAAGCAATCACCTCTTCTTGCACCTTCCTAGGCCACTGTTTTAGCCACACTTTGCAGTCACTCCCTGCAATTTCTTCAATGAGATGACAGGCAGTACAGGAGCTTGGAGTATACTGTAATGGTTTGGATTTGCTGTTTTTAATTTCCTAGTGGTTGTCGTCTGCTCCTTCATGCTCCTTACTAGGTTTCCTCCACTATTCTGTGCTTTTTAGTATCACTCCACAGGCAACAGTCCTTCAAGGTGGACCTGCCCTAGTTTGGGTCCACCAGCAGGACAAGTCCCTTCTGACTGCATTGCTCACTTGCAAGAATGCACCCTTGGCCATGTGTTTCCTCAGCAGTCCTCTCCCTCTATGTGTGTCCCAAGTGTTTCTTCACATTTCTCCCAATGTGTATCTTCACATATCTCCGCACACACTTTCTCTCCTCATGGCTGCTGCTTGTTCTTAAGTATGCTCGAACAGATACTCCACGTGCTCTCCTGACTGACTGAATTTCTGGCACATGGTGGGTTTGGGCATGTGATTGTTTTATTTCTAAAATAAATAATTTCATAGATATGCTACACATCCCTCTTCCAAATTTGCTGAGATAAAAAATGCAGAAAGCCTCCAGTGACATTAAAATTACCCTGTGGGTTAGCTGCTAGAGTTGGTGCAAAGAATGATATTGAGCATATCTGTTTGTTTCCAAATTACAGGCCATAACATAAATTTCAGGGCTGTCTTAGCTTCCTGTCTGACTATGAGGTCTACCTCCATGAATCAAACTTTTATGTAAGCATAACAACATAATGTTTTCTGTCAACAAGCATTTCCTTAGTTCTGTGAACATTTAAGTTTATTTAAACCTACAACATGAAAAAAAAACCTCACAGTAAAATCCCTGAAAGAAATATCCTAATTAAAATAAAATATACAGGCATAAAAATTAGACAAAGATGAAGTTTCTGTTCCAAGCTCTATCTCTAATAGTCACTGTCAGTCACATAAAGACTTTTCAGGATTAAACCCAAATCATATCACATGGCATTAGCTCTTACAGCGGCAAGTCTGCTATCTATCACTGTAGCACTCAGAGTTATAAACTCAGGAATGGGCATCAGCTTGTCAAATTCTCACAAAATATGTCCAGCATCTCTCATCAGTCACAGATATTGAAGGACAAACCACAGCTGACTGGACAAAGTAGTTGAGATGCAAAGGCAATAAAATTAGTTCAGAGTTTCTCACTTTTCACCTTTTTGGGTGAAATCTCTCTAACAGAGATTTGTACATTTGCAATATAATCTCTCTATATGTTTTATTGACTTTGAGAAGTAAGGGTCAAAAGGGTCTCCATATTAAAATATCCTTTACTCTTTTGCTAATAATGTCTTGAAGGGAAAGCAGAGAGGAGGCAAATCAAATCTTTCTCCTAATCTCTCTAAGTATGTGGAAATACATACTGAGAAAATCTGTGGAAAATTTCTATTTTACATGAGTAAAAATACTATTAATCTGTCATCCTTTATCATACTTGGATGATCATTAAGCCAAGCAGGCAAGCTGTTAATGTTTACAATATCGATATTCTCCAACAATATACACAGACTAATAGAAGGAAAACAGCTCTAATCCTGCCCTGCTGCCAATGGGGATTAATTTAATTCAAATAAACATGCTTATGAAAATAAAGAAAAATTCCTTCTGCAAACAGCTGGTTAAATTTGACTTCTTCTTTTTAATTCATCCAAAAAGACCAATTAGACTGGGTGCAGTAATTGTTCTTCTCCCCCTGCTGATGCTTTACTAATTGCTAATGTTGGTGTGTGTAAATACCAATTAAATCTGCTCTGATTTACTCTTTTTAACTGGTATTTAGATTTTAAGGGGAAAAATGGCTTTTTAAATTTGTATAGACAGTGTGTGTCCTTTGTGATTTTTCACAGCCTGTTCCAGTTAACTACAAATGAAGATAAATACCAGGCAAAGTCTGTTTGGTGCTTCTATACAGCGAACAGCCCTTTTTGCAAGGTGTTACCAAATACCGAGTTATTTATTATTTATTTATTGGCCATTAAATCCTAATCTTCTAGTCCATTTGGTCACTTACCTGCGATTTCCTGTATATCAACCACAGAATAATGACAATGACATGGTAAATGTTATCTCACCATTTTACCTCAGTGTTAATTACCAATGATTTGTCGGTGAAAGTAATGACAAAGGAAATCACAAAGAGGAATGTAATTCACATGAAAATATCTCCTTCGGTTTTATGTGGTTTTTTTTACTTGACCCAAGTAAGCATCATTCTCTTTTCAATCATCATTTCAGATTGCTTCCTTCTGACATTTGTTGGATAATTTAGCAAGTTAGTTTGGTAAGGATAATTGACTACAGATGTAATAGAGGGTAGACAAAACCCAAAGGTAAAATGAAAGGAATAAGGATTAGAAAAAAAAAAAAAAAACAACCTAACATTATTACATTAAATTCACCCAACAATACACACAGACTAATAGGACAAAGTAGTTGAGATTAGATACTAGATTACAAATAAAAACTGTCTGTGGCACATACAGACTTAACTGTGATTCAATGGTGAAAGCTGGAAGATGAAAGTTAACTTTCCTCTATAGTGATTGTTTTACTAAATTTAAAGCAGTGAAGCTCCTTCACAGAGTCTGTTCTGTTCAGCAGTCTCACGAGTGCACCTCATTCTTGACCTGTGGCACTCAGCCTACAGCAGTGTGCTGGGAGTCATGCAGAGATTGCAGATTTAACCAGCTCTGAGATAATGTGCTGCTGAGAATTCTACTGTGAATTGGTGGGCAGTAGTAGAGTGAAGCTGTGAAATCAAAGGAGCTCATTTCATGCTGGGTCCCTCACAGCTATATGACTTTTTGTTTATTTTGACTTCTTGAGTCAGGGTCTTTTTCAACCTCCAGTCATTCACTGCTGCACTTATTTTGGCTGAGGTAGAGCTGATTTTCTTCACAGTAGCTAGTATGGGGATATGTTTCGGATCTGTGCTGAGAACAGCATTGATAACAGAAAAGTTTTAGTTATTGCTAAGCAGTGCTTCTTGCACTGAGTTAGGGTCTTTTCTGCTCTTCACAATACCAGTCAGCAGGCTGGGGGTGCAGAAGCAGCTGGGAGAGGACATATCATGGACAACTGACTTCAACTGACCAAGTTGGGGATAAATTATTTGATTTATTAATGAACAACTAGAACAGAGCAGGGAAAGCTACAAGTAAAACTGATTCTTAACACACCTACCCCACCTCCCAACTCCCCTGCCCCACCTTCTTCCTGTGACTGCCTCTCTTTACCTTCCAGCAGCCCAAGGGGATGGGGGTTATGGTCAGTTCACTACAGATGGACTTTGCTGCTACTTCTTCTGAGCGGTAGGCCTCCTCACACTTCCCACTGGTACAGTGTGGGGTCCATCCCACAGGAGAGTCCTCCATTAACTTCTCCAATGTGGGTCCTTCCCATGGACTACAGTTTCTCACAAACTGGTCCAGCATGGGGCCTCCTACAGGGGCAGCTCCAGCATAACCCTGCCCCAGCATGGGTTAGCCATGGGGAGAGCAGTCCTTCAGGTAGTGGTACCAGCTGCTCCAGACTGAGTCACTCACAGGATCACAAGTCCTGATAGCATACCTGCTCTGGTGTGGGCTCCTCTCCCTGTGGGCTGCCAGGTCCTCCAGGAACTTGCTCCTCGGTGAGCTTCCCACAGAGTCACAGCCTCCTTCAAGCATCCACCCATTCTGGTGTGGGGTCCTCCCTAGGCTGAAAGTGGATCTCTGCTCCTCGGTGGCCTCCATGGACTACAGTGGAACAGCTGCCTCACTATAGTTCACAGGGGAATCTTCCCTTCTGAGTCTGGGCACCTCCTCTCCCTCTGTCTCCACTGACCTTGCTGTCTGCAGAGATGTCTTCACATTCTCACTCCCTGTTGCTGCTGCTGTTTAGCAACTGCACAACACCTTTCCCCCCTTCTCAAATATGTTAATCACAGAGGTGTTACCTCCATCACTAATTGGCCAGGCCTTGGATAGCTGTGGTCCACCTTAGAATTGACTAGTATTAGCCCTGTCAGCTACAGGGGAAGCTTCTGGTAGATCTTTGTTTAAATAAGCTATCTCTGTAGCCCCTCCCGCCCGCTACCAAAAACCTGGCACAGACAAAACCGCTACACACTGTGTAACTGCTTCTTCTCCTCACATAATCTTATGTAATTCTTGGTATAATGCTTCATTAAGCCATACAATATATTTTCAGAATAACATTGTGTCTTAGTGGATTTGACTCTCTTTGTTACAAGCTCATTTTATGTTTCACCTTGACAGATGCAACAGAGAGCATTCTGTAGACATCCCAGCCCAGAATTGTCTCAGTTCAGACACAATGTGTAGCTCATCGCAAAACATGCAATGACAAATAAATGCATTGGTGATTCAAAGGAACAATATGGGTGATAATGGGGACTATGTCACTTGTTAACCTCGTCCCTTTGCTTATGAATTTAATCCCAATCAGTACAAAAGATTCCATTTATTTCCCAGTCATGCCTCCAGCAAGCCTGCAGCCCATATCTGCTAGGTAATAACTTGCAGAAGCTGTGTGTGAAATAATATTTTAATATGGGAAATCAACATGTCATCATATTCCTGTTTTCTTCCTTACTTTTTCACTATTTTTTTCAACTCACTGATGAGGTGGTTAATATTAAACATTCTGTTAATGGTTGTCAAATCAATCATGATTTTCACTGAGTTATGCTAGAAAGAAGCAACACACTTTATAAGAAATCAGAGAAGAGCTGAATGAGATAATGTAAAATCACTTATACAGGCACTCTGGAGATGAAGCCCTATTTAATATTTAATGTAGTCATTAACCTGAGAGTGGAAGGAAGAGGATAATGGATGGCCTATTGCTTTTACCTACAGGACAAGTTTCTGAAGTGAACTGTCTCCCCTAGGGCAAGTATCACACATGCCAAAAATCTATAAAGAAGGTCACAGATGAAAGGAATTTGAGCAGCCTCCAAATTCCCATGCGAGCATCGTGAAAACTGCAGGCAGACCAGGTGCTGAAACTTACCATACTATACACAGCAGTGGGCCATTGCCATCCAAATGCTCAATTAGTTTATTATGGAAACAGACACAGCATGCTGGTCAAATAACCAACACATCTGCAGAAACTACAGAAGGTAATCAATTATTGAAGAAAACTCTCTGCAGTTAACACTACGCTCATCTTTTTTTTTCTTTTCTTTTCTTATTTTTTTTATTCTGCCTAGATGGCCAGCTGTTAGAGGTTTTCCCTGGGAGGAGTGGAAGGTGTTTGTGTTGGTTGGTCTGTTGGTTTGAGGTTTTGGATGGGTTTTTGTAAAGAAAAAGACATTAGACATTTCCAGGTCACCTTCCCAGTACTATATATATTTTCTGTGTGGCAACAGCACAACATTTATGTAGTGTAGCCAAGTTCCATGGTAGCCATTGCAATAGCAGTCAGGACATGTGCCCCATTGTCGCAAGGACTTTGTTCACATATATGAATTTACTTCAAAGGCTTGTAGGAGTAAGGTTGTAGTGCAGTGTTTTCCTCACCAGCATTAAGCCTGACATCCATCTTCCTGGTTATATGGGCCACCCAACCACTTTGCCCAGTAAGAACTGGTCAATAAGTTCAAGGTCTAACCTTGAACTGCATTTCCTGCCTCTATGACAAATATGGAAAATATCAGCTTCTCCCATTTCCCTTGAAGTGCCTATCTCTAAGCACGCTGATGAAGCAGGAAAGTGCTATCATGCTGGTACACCAATTCTCACAGGTAGAGAGAGACACTATTGCACATTCTCCTACAAAGAGAGAGTGTTGAGCCTGACATGCTCCCGTACATGAATAGTCTTCCTCTGCAAAGGGTAGATGTTGTTCTTCTCTGCTGCTCTTATAGCCATGCAGTTGGTATATCTGTAGGTCAGATTAGTAAAAACATACATCTGACTTAGAGGAGAGTGGAAAGATTTAAATTTCTCAGCAACATGAGTGAAAAATCTTTTAAAAATACTGAAATACAGGTTTAGGTTACTTAACATAATATTTAGGTTAGTTAACATAATATAGCACAATAAAAGGCATATATTGAGATACAAGGTAAATATGTGATACTAAAACCAGAGAAATTACTAAGTGCAAGTATTTTATTAACTTTTGCCACAATAGTTTATATTGCAGTAAACTACGTAATAGTTCCTGTGTAGACAGTTCCTTCCCTGAGGAACTTACTGCTATAGAGGACAAGCACACAAAAGTCAAGAACATGCTTGGTTGCATCTTATTACCTATTTTTCAATGAGTGGATTATTAAAAAAAAAAAGTAATTCATGCTACAAGAGAAAGTGTAGTTTTCTTAAGAATGGTTCCTTCCTAGAGAAGTTTCTCTTCCACAGGATCAAAGATCAAGGTCCTGTATTTTGAAATGTCACTTTTAAAAAGTCTAGATTACAAAAATGTCCCTTTTTTATTTATTTCCATAAATGATCAGAATGTTACTGCATCATTAAGCTTTCGGGATAGGCAGAAAGTCAGTTCTGAGGAGTGCCTGAGAACCTACACAGAGGAAAATACTAAGATTGTATCTACCTATGTTTTCACATCTGAAATCTAGCCTGTAGGCAACTCTGAGATGTCCCTATTACTTTGCTTCAAAAAGATTTTGATATGGCTGGTCATCCACAATTCGCCTTGGGCTCTATGTGAAGAAAGAAAAAAGAAAAATCACACCAACAGGAGCACAGTGAGGTAGGATCATCAATAAAGCACCATTGTCTTGTTAGAAAAGGAGCTGCACCATCTTATCTTTAGTGTTGCACCATTATTTATCATGTGTAGTATCATTACTGTAACACTTTCCCAGTAAATAAAAAGGCAAGATAGTTGCTACAGAGAAATTACAATCCAAATTAGGCCCATGAATAAGAATCAGCTGTGAAATTCAGAGGCAGAAAGTAGCAAAAGGCAAGCAATATTGTTCTCCAGGGACAGTACATGTGAATAATAAGTAAATCCATACCACATGCTCACTCTTAGATCACTCAATTTGTGATTATTAATATAACAACAATATTATGGATGCTGTAGCAAGTTAGATGACAGCACAAATACATATAGTCAAGACAACACAGCTGAAAGCAGCCACATGCTTTTAGCTCTTGATTTTGCTTAGCAAATATTCTAGTATGTATGAAATTATGTCTTTGCTGGTATGGGATTTAAATGAGTTGCTATCCTGTGCCTCTGACAATGAGCATTGTTTTCATGGCTGAGCCTTTGTGAAGGTACAGCCTTCTGATGCATCTACCCATTCAAGTGTACACTCTTCAGAGACAATTTAAGGCCACAGGGCCTACCTTGCTTGTGGTGGGGAACTGGATGAGCTGACCTCCATCAGCCCATTCCAACCTCAACAATTCTGTGATTCTCTATAGACACTTGTGTGTCTCACCATTTAGCCATGCATGTGTGGATGAGTGGAAAGTCCATTAGAAGATGTGACTACTGAATTGATTAGCGCAGAGAGCAGGTTTCTGGTGGCTGTCTCCAGTGGACCCAAATGCCTGCAGCAGAGAGAGCTAATGAGTTCACAGCCAATATTCATCCATCTCACTGTTTGGGGATGGGAATCTAAGTGAGTTCATCAAACAGCTGCTTTGCTCTCCTGATGTTACACTAGGGAGTCACCTATTACAGCTAAAGATTCTGTATTTCTAATAATTGACATTTTTCTCTCTGAACTTTCCGTTTCTGTGGTTGTCAGACTACATTATTTACTGTATTGGGTAATAAGAACAGCATGTTGAGCCACAGAATTAGAAAAGCTATAAATCATATGATAACGTTAAGATATTGTGGTTGAACCCTCAGACATTTTTATACTGGTTTAGTAAAACTGAAGTAGAAAAAAGATATATTTCTGTTACTGCAATTTTTGCCCACATATGAAAAAGCTAAAAGAGGCAGAGTTTAGAGACAGAAGGAAAGTGGCCTTTACCATGAGAGATTTTTGTATAGTAATAATTAAAAATATATTTAATCACTACAACAGGCTGATGAACCACAGCATTAAGAAAATCTTCTAGTAAGGTCAACTGTGTTATCCATACTTATGGTAAGCAATGGCAACTTCAAGATGAAATATTATACTCTTAGTACTTGGAGCAGGAGTAAGGAGGATATTTTAAAGCATGAAAACCTCATTTGACTGTTTTGTATGTCTTTTTTTTTAAGTGACACTTGAAATTTATAGTAGCTTCTAATGCTGATAAAACAGCAGGACTGTTTTGTTTACACTGCCCTCACTATGTTTCTGAATTCATGGTGAGCTTTGTTGTATGTGAACCTAAAGCTCTCATGGTTTTGGGCTAGAGGTTGTAACACAGGTGTTTAAAATAAAACAGTGATAGAGGATGGTTAATTTTACACTTAATGTTAAATCTAAAGGAGATGATGGACAGACAGGTAGATAATATTTGTCATTTTTTCAGTAACCTGGATGTAATGCAATGCCACAGGCCCTGATAGAATGCACTAATCAGTGCTGAGGTAGCTGCCTGATGTCACTGCAGCACCATACAAAATAATCACAGAATCACAGAATCTTTAGGGTAGGAAGAGACCTCAAAAGATCATCTAGTCCAACCCCTCTGGTGGAGAAGGACCACCTAGATGAGGTCACACAGAAACTCAGCCATGTGGGTTTTGAATGTCTCCAGAGAAGGAGACTCCACAACCCATCTGGGCAGCCTGTTCCAGTGCTCTCTCACCCTCACAGTGAAGAAATTATTCCTTGTGTTTCTTTGGAACCTCTTATGTTTTATCTTGTACCTGTTGCCCCTTGTCTTGTCACTGGACATAATTGAGAAGAGCCTGGCTTCATCCTCCTGACACCCATCCTTTATGTATTTGTAAACATTAATAATCTTTGATCAATTATGGCTATAAGGAGAGGTGTCTGAGGACTGGAGGAAAGCAAATGTCACTTCTATCTTAAAGAAGGGAAAGAAGAAGCATCCAGCAAAATACAGGCTGGTTAACCTCATCTCTGATTGGAAACCAGTAACAAACCATGCACTCCAGGTGTCAACATTGGGTTCAATAACATTCAGCCTCTTTATTCATGATCTGGATGATTGGCCAGTGTGTATCTTCAGCAAGTGTGATGATGATACAAAACTGGGAGGCGTGTCTAATATGCCAGAGGGTCACACTGTCACCCAGAAGGTCCTCAAAAGTCTAAAGAAATGGGCTGACAGGAACTTCATTCAACAAAGAGAATTGTAAAGTCCTGCACCTGGGGAGAAACAACCAAGGCATCAGTATATGTGGGGTATCACCCCGCTAGAAAGCAGCTTGGCAGAAAAGAACCTGGGTATCCTGGCAGACACCAATCTCACCATGAGCCAGTAAAGTTTTGTTGCTACAAAAAGAGAGATACTGGTATCCTGGTTTGCATTAGACAAAGTATTACCAACAGGTCAAGGGAGGTTCCCCTCTATTCAGTGCTGATGACAACACACCTGAAATGCTCTGTCCAGTTATGGGCTACTCAGCACAAGACAGATATGGAGTTACTGAGAGAGTTCAGCAAAGAGCCATGAACAGAATTAAAAGTCTATTTCGTCTTACATATGAGGTAAGGCTGAAAGATCTATGACTGTTCAGCCTGGAGAAAAAAAGGCTCAGAGAGAATCTTTTCAATATATATAAATATCTGAAGAGAGGATGCAAAGAAAACAGAACAAGACTATTTTCAGTGGTGCTCAGCGACAGGACCAGAGGCAATGGGCACAGACTGAAACAAAGGAGATTCCATCTGAACATCAGGATGTGCTTTTTTTATGACGGCAGTGACTAAGAATTGGCAGAAGTTGCCCACAGAAAATGTGGCCCTCCTTGGAGATATTCAAAAGCTGCCTGGAGATAGTCATGGGCAACCAGCTCTAAGGGTCATACTTGAGCAGGGAAGCTGGACCAGACAACTTCCAGAGATCCCTCATAAACTCAACCATTCTGTGTTTCTGTGAACAAACACTTTTGGTGAATATCAGAAAAGGATTCAGGACTTTTGCTTTGGTGTCTCTAAAATTATGTTTATATTTTTGAGTGGATAACATCTAACTCAGTTATGTAAAACTTAGCAGGATGGGCATAAGCCAGCAATCTGCCCTCATGGCCAAGCAGGCCAATGGCATCCTGGGGTGTATTAGAAGTGCTCCCTCTCTACTCTTGCCTTGTGAGACCACATCTGGAATATTGTGTCCAGCCCCTCAGTTCAAGGACAGGGAGCTGCTGGAGAGAGTTCAGCGCAGGGCCACCAAGATGATGGAGTAGAGCCTCTCCCTTATGATGAAAGGCTGAGGGAGCTGGGGCTCTTCAGCTTGGAGGAGACTGAGTGGTGACCTCATTAATGTTTACAAATACACAAAGGGCAGATGTCAGGAGGATGAAGCCAGGCTGTTCTCAGTGATGTCCAATGATAGGACAAGGGGCAATGGGTATAAGCTGGAACATAAGAGGCTCCAAAGAAATATAGGAAAAATTTTCTTCACTGTGAGGGTGAGAGAGCACTGGAACAGGCTGCCCAGATGGGTTGTGGAGTCTCCTTCTCTGGAGACATTCAAAACCTACCTGGTCTGTTCCTGTGTGACCTAGTCTAGGTGGTTCTGCTCTGGAAGGTGGGTTGGACCAGATGATCTTTTGAGGTCTCTTCTCACCCTAAAGATTCTGTGATTCTGTGACTTTAATAACTGCCCAGGTTCACTCATATTGATTTTATTGACAATGTATGCCATTATCACTCTTACACACAAGTAAAGAACGATGATCCTATGTTAGACATGAATATTAATCATTTCAATTATTTGTATTGCTACAACAATAGGTTTTCCACAGATAATTCAAGTAAATAACAACACAAAATTTTACATTTAGATAAAAAAAATTCAATCCTTCTATCAGCCAGTACCAGCATGAAACTAAGAGGTGATGCATTCAGTACAGAAAATGTAAGTATTGGTCAAGAGGATGCTAAGTGATCCTGTGATATGTGCAAAACTAGGAATTCTGAAAAAAAGTACATAAGCCTTACATCATATCTGATCTTCATTTTTTTCAAAGCTATAGTTTTGCAATATTTCCAATAAATTATATTAACTCTATAATGTAAATGTATATGAGATACATAAAAGCATGTAAAAATTAGAGTAGATAGATACTTATTTTTTGTTTTTGTAATAAAGCACCTTTAACCAATTGGTTATGGCCTAAATAAATTGTGGTTAAGCATAAGACAGACATAATGAAAATATCCTCACCAGTGCTCAGAAAAAAATTCCAATGGCACAATAGAGAGAGATGAGAAGGAAAGATATTAAATGCTGAGCTAAGGGTAATCTTAGTAAATTCGCTTTTGAACTCACATTTTATATGTGATAGGAAAGAGATTAAGGTTCTGATTATACTAAGTGATTAAGCACCTGTCTAATTCCTTTGAAGCCAATGGGATTTGAACATATGCTTCTGTAAGGCAAAACAGGCACACACATGCACTTTGGCAAGTTGGAGCCTATATGGACACATTCCTGTTGATCTTTTAGAGCACTCTTGAGACAGCAGTGTGTTGGAGACTCTGTCTGGAGCAGCTGTCTGCATTCATAGTGCTTTTTTAGGATATTCCAAACATACCCCCATTATGGGATGTGCGTACACAGATGAGGAATTTTAGGGATAACACTGGTCCTCCAAACCAGATACATGACAAATAATCTAATATTTAAGCCCTGCCAATAATTACATATATCTGTGCTCATCTATATTATAGAATCTTTTTCATTGGAAAAGACCTTTAAGATCATTGAGTCCAACCGCTAGCCTCATACTGCCAATCCCACCAGTAAATCATGATCCACAGCACCTCATCTATATATCTTTTAAGTATCTTCAAGGATGGGGACTCTACCACCTCCCTGGGCAGCCCATTCCAGTGTCTAGCAACCCTGTGAGTGAAGAGATTCTTCCTATTGTCCAATATAAACCTCACCTGATGCAACTTGAGGTCATTTCTTCGTGTCCTATTATTCATTACTTGGGAGAAGAAACTGACTCTTACTTAGCTAAAACCCCTTTCAGGTAGTTGTAGAGACTGATCATGTCTCCTCTTAGTCTCCTCATGGCTGAACACCCCCAGTTCCCTCAGACTTCATCAGACTTGTGCTCTAGACCCTTCACCAGTTTTGTTGCCCATCTCTGGCAATGAAGATCATGCTGTACTTTGCAACATCTTTCTTTGTATCAGGAGACCACTGCACCCCGCCATTCAGCCTGGTATTGATGCATCAGCAGGCTTAGCATAGCAAGATTAGCAACACAGGAAAAGACATGAGATATAACAGGAGAAATAAGCAAGAAGCTAGTTCTCACACAATCATTTGGCACTGTGCAGATAGCCGTATCGTTATCTGGTCACTTCATCTCTTAAGCGGAAGCACCAGCCTTACACCTTGTCTCTAGGCATGCTAATCTGTATTCCTGCACAACGACAATGTTGTGGCAAATCACAACATCTCAGTGTATTGTATCTTGGCAGCTCCAGACTTGCAGATGCAGCAGGCTACAGATGTCCAGAGACAAAACCGGGGGGAGCTGATTGCAGCAGTTGCATTTCATTCTAAACTCATTCTGGATATGACCAGGCATTAGCTCTTGAAAGATATCTATACCAGATATGAAAAGAACTTGTGGAGTGTGTCATCTCAGCAAGTCCATTGCTGTGGAGTGTACAAAACCATTTGCTGCTTAGTCTACTTCTCTTTTCCATCTGTGGTACCCTAAACATCAGCAAAGTCAGTTGCACCAGAGGACTGCTAAGATATTCTGATCCAGTATCTGTTGTGGAGGTTTGAAAGTACTCTTTGATTGTATTCTGACCCTAAAGAAACACATTACAAGGCTTTTATGCATGGTTAGACCAGTTTTAGAGGCCAAGGGCAAGGGCAGAACACCCTCATATTTCAGAGTTCTGGTATATCTTCCCATGTACTACACTTGCTTTATGCTGCACGGACACTGAAAATGTAAAAAAGATTGTATGCTTCATCTTGTTGACTAGAGGAAAGGCTTTCTTGACTCTGCAAGATAATTGCTTTCTCCTGGCAAACACAGAGAGAACACTTGTAACCACAACACATAAAGCATTCTAATATATCAAAAAAACACAAGGATCTAACAAATTTACAAAAGAAAAGGCATTTTCTCTTCACATTCTACCTCCACCTTCCAACAATTTCTACCCCTGACACAGTTGTGCCTCACTGATGGAAGCTGATCATCTTCAAAATTAGAAGGAGAAAATACCTTTTGGAGGTCTTAATAATACTTTTTCTGACATTTGCCACTCTGCTACAACCTCATAGTACACAAAATAACTGCTGTGACCAATGGCTGCCCAGAGATTGTCATATATCACTTTCCTTCCCACTCCCCTACTGAGCTAAGTGTTACTGCCCTGTCTTACATCCTTCTTCCATTCTCTTCCAGCGTGTGCACCCTAACATCTACTCCCACAAGAAGCTGCAGCTGGGTCCATCTAATAGTGCTATAAGGAGAATGTAATTTCTGCAAGATATTAATTTAAGCTAATAGATACATATTATCTACTGTAAAAGAAAATTACTGTTTTCATTCGTAAGAAAACACTTTCCTGTTGTCAAAAGAAAACATGAATGGTGTCCTCACATTATAAGGCTTTTAAGACAGAATAGGTATTGAACTCTTATTAGCAGTCTATTTCTCACAAGACTTCTTGTTCTCTTGAGAATGAAAAAGGCCATGCTTCCTTCACACCTACTGAGATTAACTGGAGTCTGTATCTGGAGAACGTGTTTACATAGGCCACCTTATGACAATAGGGCAAACTGAATTAAATTGCAGTTCTTTCAAAGGCATGAGATGGGCCTCCATTCCCAGAACCATCTACAATTATATACATAAAGGCTTTCTTGTGGCTTCTCTGGAAGAGAAAGACAAGAAATATTAAAAAATGGATCACCCTTCCTTAGCCCTTAAAAAAGCAGAAAGTTGCGATTATACCAGTATTGTAAAGAAGAATCTGCCATTATTGTCATCTCTTTATGTTGTGGATTTTGGCAAATGACTTCTGCCATCTTCATGTTCAAGTATGTAATTTTATCTATGCCTTGTCCTTGAAATGTGTTCCTAATTCAAGTCCCAGGGAAGACAGAAAGGATGTTAAAATGGATTTGTGGATTAAGTATATCCCTAGGAGTGTCACATTTCTGCCTCTTCCTTTTGCCACCCTTCATCTAGGCAGTGCTCAGGAGCTATGGTGTGTTGTGGGTCGTTCCGGGCTTTCCTTCCACCATCTGCAGAATAATACAGTACCTCCATGCTTCTCAGGAGGTACTGAACAGGTTCCAGCAATGATATATAGTGCTGTCTTGTGGGTTAGGAGATGGCAAACATTCCTGAAGTTCTACTCTTTGAGGACATGAGCTTGTAAGTCAATACAGCCTACTTCAGAAAGTACCCAGTGGAAGCTTGCCGTCTCACAAGCATGACTGGCAGGTTGTAAAGCACCGTCACAAAGGAAAGGAGACTGGCTGCTGTATGAAATGTGATGTGGATGAAGACTGACCTGTAGATGATAGCTGTCTATAATGTCAATGCACTTAGCAATGATGGTCTGGTGTCTTCTTTCTGATTGTCCTGGCCAGACTAGCAAACTGTTTATAACTAACAGTCTAGAGAAGAGGAGACTGCAGAGCAATCTCATTAATATTTACAAATATCTAACTGGTGGATGTCAGGAGATTGGGGCATTACTCTTTTATGTTGCATCTAGTGACAGGACAAGGGGTAATGAGATGAAGCTGGAACACAAAAAGTTACATTTAAACATAAGGAAAAACTGTTTTACTTTGAGAATGACAGAGGACCTGAACAGGCTGCCCAGGGAGGTTGTGGAGTCTTCTTCTCTGGAGGTCTTCAAAATCTGTCTGGATGTGTTCCTTTGTGAAATGATCTAGATGGACCTGCTTGAGCAAGGGAGTTAGACTAAATGATCTATAAAGGTCCCTTCCACCTCCTACCATTCTGTGATTCTGTGATAAAACATTCAAGGGCCTGGAGATCCCCAGTGAATGAAAAGCCTACTGATACACAGAGGTTTCACTTTGCCTTCTACACATTTTCCAAGTGAAGGTTTCTGCCACTGAGTAAGTGAAAGTGTTCTTCAGTCTTTTTCACCTTCTTTCAACTTTGTTCACAGAGCCAAAGGAAATCTTCTAGTGAAGACTTATAGATGCAAGGTGTGGCTAAAAAAAAAAAAAAAAAGGCAAAAAAAACAGCAAAATGCAAACACTGTCTTCGTGGCAATAATTACATGGAAAAAAATATTTTTGTTCTCGAGTACTAGATTACTTTTCACTGCTGAGGAACAGATTTAAGTTATCTCTTAATCATTTCACCGTGAGAGGTGATGACAGTGACATCAGGTTATCAGTATCCAGACTGACTCAGTAATCATCATTCAGAGAAAAAACCTTTTCATCTGGGTTACTAATCTCTCACACCTAACTTGGAATGGGCTTTAACTCTTAGCTACCAAGAGTTAAAGATGAAGAAAGTTCTCAATGCTCTGTTCAAAATTTTCTGACAAAAGTCTTATTATCTGAAACATAGGTCTGGAGAATTGTACTGTTTTAATATTATACAGAGTACTCTGGAGCATTGAATTGGTGTACCAAAACTAGAATAAAACCTGCAGTCAAATAAAAGGACAAGGGATTCTTCCAACCCATCTCAATTTGAACTGAACTATTAACTTCCATTCCTTCTGGGGCTCAATCTGAATTTTCCCAGTTGTTCCATTCACACCAACCTCTGTTGGGATTTTACCCTTCATTGAGAGGGCTGTATCTGCTGAGATATATGGTTTAAGGATATCACAAATTGTACAGTAGTCTTCCTTACATCCTTGCAGAATATTGATGTGGGAGCAGCCTCAAAAAACAATCTAATGTAAATCTTCAGACAATTGTTCCTCAATAGTGTAAAATACAGAATGCAGCCCACATTCAAAAGCATTACAGAAAGCAAAAGAGCTACAGAGTGTGTCAAAAAAAGCACACTTTACGCATAAAAATTCTGCAATTGCAACAATAGGTTAATCTGGTTATTAAGATCTTTAAAAAAAAAATCAATTCTTTTTAACATAATCTTATGTTGGAGAAGTTAATTGAGGTAAAGTAATGTGAACCAGCAATTATATTCTTCCCTTTTAAAACAGTATAACAAAATAATTGCTCAACTTACGTACATCAAACTCTTTTTAGCAGACACACATACACACAAAGACTAAAGCTCATCCCAGTCTGATAAATTCTACATCAGGTAGAAATACAACAAAAGTAAGTAGAAAGGAGACTGCAAGCACACCACTAACACGGTTCAAAATGGACATGCAGACCAAGCTATACTGCAAATCAATCTAACAAGTTAGTACAGTAGAATAATTAACTAGAAATTAATGGCCAGTAAAGAACTAGGTGTACAATAAGCCAAACTTCTCAGCTATGCAAATTGGCACAAAGGTAGGACCTGGTCTGCTCTTTGCCTCATAAATCTTTGTAATTATAGACAGTGAGACTGAAAAGCAATATCCAAAGGTGATTTCATTTACCCCCTGTCCAAGGGTGGGATCAGCTGTACCTCACAAAAGCTTGTCCAGTCTATTTTCAAAAACACACAGGAATTTGAACTCAGCTTCTCAGCAGCTTGCTTTTCCTTGTAACCATGAGGTTTTCTTTTTCTTAATATCTAATCTGCCTTCCCGGCTGTAATGACACCCTCCTTGTGAGACAAACATAAGCCAAGGAAGAGTGTCGCCTCCTAAGTCATAGCAACCTTTTTATCTTTCTATCTTTTCCTCTCCTGACTAAACCATCCCAGATGTACCTGTCTTTCTGCATCAGCCATGGTCTATCTGTTCTTTTTTGCTCTGCCCTCCAATCACTCTCACTAAATTCTGAATCACAGAGAAATATTACTGTAGTTACAGAATACACATAAACCCCTGCATAGCTAAGTCTGAGCTCTATAAAGGTATAGGCATTTGATTTGCTAGATCAAACTGTTTCACTCAGAAGATTCTCATACATTTTTATCAGAAATAAGTGGATAAATCTGAGCATCTAGACTTTGGCTTCTTCTAATGGCCAGCATCATTGGATCTGATCTTGCTGTGTTTGAAGATTGAAATTCATCCAAGAATGCCAAATCAATCTCAGTAATAGTGGGAGTTTAAAAACAAGAATATGCATAAAAGGATATTATTCTAGTTTTGCCTCAAATAGGACAGAAGTGCTATTATGCTCATACTATGTTCTGATCTGGTTTAATACTCTGCTTACTGTGAAGCAGTTAGTTTCTTTACCATAGAATTTAAGATTCTTTCAGACAACACATCATCACCTGCTGACCCTGATGATGCATTTCACCAGGATGAATTTTATCTTTGAAAAAGCAAACATTTGGATTCTGACTCTTTCTATGTGATAGGATCATACAATCTCTCATAATTTCAGTCTGTCATAGTGTAAGAGCAAGGAAATTAACACAACATGTTAACTATACTTATCTAATAGTACAGTGATAAGCCTTTGCCTTTGCAGTATCACTCCTTTCCTTCCAATACTGAATTCATGAATTGATCAGCTTAATTCTCACATTGTTAGATACAATTAATTTTTCTCTGTGTTTGCTTTTGTTTTCGATTTTTCTGCCATTTCACTGATGAAGTAATTCCTTTCTGCTTTACCCAAAGTGATCAAGAGGACTGCTCAAATCAAATCGTTGATCTCAGAAATATACCTTGACAGTGAAGTCCTGCTTTAATAACTAGACCACTGTGGAGATTTCTAGATGGAAGGGATTGAATAGTATAGCACCGTCTCCTCTGAAATCTATTCATGAACACCAATTATTGCAAAGTTTGTTAGGCCTGATCCTTTTGTTCTAGATTGTGGTTGTTCTTTTTATTGCTAACTTTTCACCTCTGTTATCACATAGCCGTACGTATCTTAAAATACCTTTAATAACTTCCATCAACCTCCCTGTATTCATTCAAGTAACCTACAATATCATCCTAAACTCCAGCAATTAAAGCCAGGGTGAATACTGCATAAACAACACCTATCCCTTGTCCCTCACCTAGCTCTGACTCTGTTGGTTTCAACAGAGCACAGCAGAGGGGCATGCTCACAGCAATATTAGCTCAGACCCTGAAAACAGTGAACATTTACTCAAGTTTAGTGCTGTGCTTATTCAGTTCACAGTTCAGAGTGAGCCTGTGCAGTGTCAGCTGTGTATGGAGCATCATTAAGAGAGACAGGTATGCTCTGGTTTATTTCTTTAGCCAGAAGAGTAGCCCTCAGCTCCCGCTTCTGTTAGTATACCACTATGCATTTAAACTGTCCTTTTGAAGTTCCCAGGTTCTAATGGAACAGGATCCCAACACAATCCTTCCTATGTTCATGTCCTGATTCCCTTAGGAAAGAAAACTGGGAGTCATTCCAATTGGGAAAGAAAATGCCCAGGTTAGAAATCAATCAATACATGTTCATTGGTTTTCTCAGCTGAACAACAAAGTACTTGGACTACAGGAGAAATTATCTCATAAGCATAATTTATTCCTATATTCTTTTGGATACTTGCACTTTCCATGGGATTGTTAGTTAAGAATATCCCTCACTGCAAACACCTCAGCACTATCTGTATATGCCATTGCATTCTTTTTCTACCTTTGCTTGAAACATTTATTGTATATTTATCTTATCAAGAATAGCTATTGCAGCCACACACACACACATACACAAAGAAAACTGCCATTGCTTAGCCTTTTTTTCCTGCCTTTTCCCTTCTTTTCATGGCTTTTTAGGTAGAAGGATCCCTAGCAATAGTCATCTGACCTCTGTCCATATGGGCTTCCATTGATTGGATAACCTCAGTATCCAATCCATAGCTTTATTTAAGCTTTATAGTTTCTTTCCAAATAAATATTCATAACTTGAAGATTAACATATAAGAGAGAGTCAGTGTCTTCATAAATTATTTAAAAGGAGTTTAAACCGTACAGTTCTGAGTGGTTTAGATTATCCAACGTAGAACTAGAATTTATGTATTTTACTGGTTAGTGTAGCATCTGTGACAAAACTTGGCTCATGGGACAATAGAAATGAAACAGCTCACTTTCTCTGAAGCGCCTTGTACCTTGCACCTTGCAAGATATTCAAGGAAAAAACAGAGGGTTTTTTAGTGTGTAAATTCAAAATTGGAACAGAGGCAAGTGTTTTAGGAGACATTTCTAAGATGCAGTGATATTTAACTTGTCAGATCCAGATTCAAGTCAAAAACTGAAACCTCCTTAGAAGGATCACACAATTACAAAAATTATAGGTGAAAACAAGTATGTTTAGACAACTTGTTATGATATCTGCCAACTCATAAATGTTCTCTGCAAAGCATTGCTGGCTGCAGTGTTCCATCTACTTTCCAAATCAGTTGCTCAAATTTCCACCACTTTGTGGATTGGAGGTGAAAGAGAGGAACAAAGTTTTTATTCTATAGCTCAACAAGGGGCATTTTTTGTGGAACTATATTTCAGACCTCTTTTGCTCATTTCATGGCAAATACAGAATGCTATTATGGATTCACTACAGTCTAAACTTGAAAGGAAAAGCTATACTCAAGTCTGGGGTAAAGTGAGAACTAACCCAGGCAAATGCAGCAGTGCTTAACCACGTTTACAGACTGTGTAAGCCAATATCTTATCCTTAAGCACAAGTGGTGTAGAGGCAAGGGTTAAAGATCTGTTCTGGTCATCAGCTGGTTTGCTTCTGTATCTGCCATTTAAGCTTGCTGTGAGCATCTGAAGAAGTCCAAGGGCCAAAATGGACAGGAGAAGGGTTTCTTCATTTCTCCGATACATTCTTGCAATTACAGACACACAGAGAAACAATCCCAGGTTTTTCCCCTCCCCTGACAATCTTGAGTTTACACCATTACATCCTCTTCAAATTCCCTCCATGAAAACCTCACAAAGAAGGTATCTCAAAGCTTCAAAACAGATACCTGATAGAAGCCTATAGTTTGAGAACATAGGCTCAAATCCGCTTTCCTTTAAGCTGGGTCTGCACAAGGTGAGAATAATGAAGGAACCAGGGAAGGGCTGGGATCTTGCAAGGCAAGATGTTCTAGACCAATATTTTTAAGAATTCAGTCACCTTTGCCAGCATAGGTATTTCTGCCAAAGAAATGTACTGAAACATTAGGCTTGTACTCTTTAGGTGCGAGTTGGTATCTGCTCTGTGAGCTTGTGGAGATTCATTACCAACCACTGGTGACAAAGCACTTTGACACCTCTGTCCCTGGATACATTTCAGACATGCCAGCATGCGTTATCTGGTTTTCACTGCAGATCCTCCACAGAAACTAGTATCTGTGAACTTGCTGGCTCCATCGTGTGTCCTCTAGAGAACACTGCAAGGGGGAAAAGCCCTCCTTGGATTTTTCACATTTCCAAGCTTAGAAATGAAAACATGTCTGTTTTAAAACAAACACTTTGAGTTACAAAAGACCACACAATGTCCCTGATGATTACACCTGCACTGACTGTCTGTGAATGAAAAGGCACACCTGTTCTTTATGATAAGAAAACGAACCAGAGTAAACAGACCTGCTTTTGTTTTATGCTGCCAATGTTGAACTAGAAATTTTTTAACTTGCCAGTATTTTAGAATAGTGATGCTTATAATTAACAGATTGAAATATGACTGTTAGATTCAGCATTAAACCTGGCTCTGGTGCTTTTTTTATTAGCTTGCCATACTTTTGAGCAAGTCACGTAGTTTTCTGCCAGTTTATCTACTGTTAGCACTTTGTTATGTGAGAATCAAATTTGGAAGTATATTCTTTCAGGTTGTCACAGAGATTTGGAACCTTTGGAAAGAAATCACTACATGCCTTATCACAATGGACCCAGATCAAACCTCTGAATAATGTCAATAGTAAATAGTATTATTAAAATATCATGTACTCAATTAAATATTAATTATATTTCTTGCAGATTTTCATGCAAGAGAAGCAGAATCACTGACACTTTTTGTGAGATCCTTCAGCACCGTGTCCTTTGATGAAAGAGAAAGTGCAAGAGGCAATTATGGTGCCTGGGAAATGTTGTTCAGAAGGTATATTATCTGTCATTTCTGCTTGGTGCAACATGGTTAACTTAAGCATCCTACAGGCAACACATTTAGTAATTAGTGTGCAAGTGAAATTAGTTAAGTGTGGGATTCATCTGAATAAATGTGGATGTTAACAAATGTGGAAATATGCATCCAGGTTAGTCCTCCCAGATTATTTTTGTAGTTGTAGGGGGAAAAAAAGCTTATTTAGGGAGCGGTCCATCCTGATCTGACACAACCAATCAAACTATATCCGACAAAGTACATTCTGAATCTTCCTTCCCATTTGTCTCCAATAACTACAAAAAAGGCTGTAACAACCAGTTAAAGTGCAGATGTTCAGACTGTAGTTATATAAAGACAGCTGAACTGAAATCTGCATCAAAAGTTGGAGTACATCTACATGGGAATTTGTTTCACATTCCTACCAGAAAAGTATTGTGTCAACTTTAGTTATTCACTCACTCTGTTGTGCTTCCATTTCTTCATTTGCACAAGATCTATTCATCGTGAAGATCTTTGCAGCACTCAAGTAAGGAGAAATATTTCATCACAAGTAATAATGTTGTTGTTATTATTGTTATTATTGCAGATGACTCACTAATGGGAGCATCGTTTTCATTTCTCTTCTGAAAATATCTGGCTTAGTTTCAGTCAGGTTCCAAAGACAAAATATTCTTTCCATTCACTTCTTATCAGGTTCACTTTCTTCACTGGACCTTTCCAGTCTAATTATAACAAATAAACTTCCTCTGAAAGTATTAATAATCATTACCCTCGTAATATGATATTAATCAAAATTATGTATTTTATTGGAGCATCACTATATTTCTGTGCCAGGTAACTATTGCTTTTTTATAGCATGTCTCCTTTCAGTATACATAGGCATAACAAATAAAAGTGTGAATCTGAAGACAATCTATAAATTCTAATGGAGGCGTTGAATGAATTTTATCTCCTTACAACAAAACCTCCTAATTATATATTCACCAGGTAATACAGTGGAGTACAGCAAGAAGGAGAGAAGAGGGAGGTTGGCTATCATACCTGGCCTCAAGCCAAGCCTACAGGTATAGTGTGATTTGAGTGTGGAAAACAAAGCATGAACTTTAAAATATGCATTAACCGAAAAACTAACTGATTTGAATGTCAGTAATGAGTTCATCATTTTTTAACATAAGAGAATGTTTACATAGATGTAACAGAATTCTACTTTATAGATATTTTATATAACTCTATTAGAAACCATTACAATCCCATTAACATGTATTCCTGCTTCTGACAATACAGTTTCTATGGCTGGCTCACAGTAAATACTATTACTCTTTTCAGGTGGTATAAGCTTTACCCAAAACCTAGAATTGGCTGTATCTGAAAGCTGTAAGACTCCAGAATATTCGCTGTTTTGGCAACAGGACTGTTTCAGAAGACACTATACAAACGTCACACTAAAGAACAACAGTGTCATTCTTAACTCAAAGGTTTGGTTGTTGATAAATTAGGTAACACTGGACAGTCAGTTTTCACTCCCAAACATAAAGAGAAGATTGAGCAGTTTTCATCTAATCAACAAGCATTAATCAATGATGGGAGAAACATCACAGGAGGGAAAAAAAACCCGGTTGCAATGACTTGAGGAGATGGATTAGTGTGCAAGGAAGAAAAAAAAAACAATCACACTGAGCTGAGAGATCATTCAGCTGGAACCTACACAGAGTAGAAAAGTCCAGAGTGCAGTGGATAGGAAATTTCAAATTTTGAGGGTTTTTTTTTCATTGGAAAATATCTACTTTGGAAATAAAAACTGATAGAAATATATCATATTTAATTTAGTTCTTCATAGGACAGAGGTTTTTTTCATAATGTGATTCTGGTCAAAACCAGAGGAAGGGAAGAAGAATGAAAATCTAGCAGATTGGTTCCCCTGTGAACCAATGCATTCCTCTTACATATGAAAGACTCACGTCTCCTATTTTACTTTTTTTGAAGAAAACTGAACCTTCTTTAACTCAGTTCGATGACCTGATGACTTGAATTATAATTACTTTTTGCACTGAGGAGAAAGTGGCTCTGAAAAATAGGGCAAGTCTCAGTAATCTGTAGGAAAAGCATTTCTTACTAGGATTTCACCAGGCAACAATAATCTCATCACGATAAGAGAGCAAGATCAAGTCTTCAGTGAGTCCTTTGTGCACACAAATTTTCATAAGGAAGTCAAAACCTCTACTCCTTCACATGTCAGGACTACACCTATTAGGGCTAAAAAATATTAATCCAGATAGAACCTGGGACATGGAGGCACTGAATTGTGGTGGGGTGTGGTAGGCATCCAGAAGATCTTGGACTGTAACACGAGGGGTGAAAAGGAAGTGAAAGGGCTGGCACGGGACAGAGTGAGACGAGGTGCTTATGCCAGCAGATATAAGGGCATAACATAAACAATAAAGCAGAAACTGAGAACTGAGCATCATCCATACCATGTATGCAGTGATCCATTCCCCTCAGCTGTCGGTGATCTGGGAGATCAGTCTGGACTGCCAGGTAGTGTTGCCAGTAACAGTGGGGAATACACACTCTTTCAGAATCAGATCATCCCATGAGTGTTATTTACTGACATAGATTGTTTAGTCCTAAGGTAATTTATGACCTTTTCCCAGAGGTAAGAAACAGTTAAAGGACCACAATCTTTTTACATCCTGTGGGACCCTCAACCTCACAAGTTCTCAACCTTTATATGTGTACTTTCACCTTCTCACCTTGTAATTAAATTAGTTTGGATGGATATTATATAATTAAATTGTGCTGCATCTTGGAAAAAAAAAATCGCGTTTAAACCTCTTAATGTAGTCTGATTGTTAACAGACCTCACTGTGATTTATTTCTTGCCTTTGGTAATTGGGTGTAATTCTTCCATTTTGCATAGAACTAAAAATGCATATCAAGCAATTAGTGAAAGTTTCCAAGAAAAAAAAAAAAACACAAAAAACAAAACAAAAAAGTCTTATCTGAGAAGTGTAACAGATGAAAATCATCCTTCTTTCTTTATGTGTCATAATGGGTAAATCTTTTTTGGAGTGTATTTTGGAGTGACTTCATTAGCGTAAACAGTGAGTTGGTTCCAGGTTTCTTTGTTTCCACAGCTACCTTTCAAAACGTGTTTTAAAGAGTGTCTAAATAACAGAGAGACCTATGTAGATCTCTGTCTTTTTATTATTATCATTACTGCCAAATAGATTTTATCTGTGCCCACCCTAGAAATAAAATTAGAAGTCCCCTACCAAGGGAAAAATACAGAAGAATGAAGCAGGAAAACAGCCACATTTTATCTAGGCATACAAACAATAAACTGCATTCCATTTTCACAACACACTCCTCTGAGAGCCCCTTATCATGCCCATGCTTACATGTGATGGTTTCTGTTAGATGTGTCTGGAGATGCGCAATACTTAACATTCCTACATAAAGGGCCATTAAATCATTAAGAGTAATAAGGGGCTAACCAGGCAGTTGCAGAACACAACTATCACAGTGAGTGTATCACAGAAATGAAAAGGTATGCGTGGTCTAAGCGTATACATTGGGAGCTCAGGATTTGTCTTTCTACCTCTTATGGATTTTGTGACTTTTATATAGTAAGTTCAGGCCAAATTACTTCACCTGATCATGACCGCTGTGCAGTGGCTATAGAACAATCTGCCGGAGTTCACATAAAGAGCAGCTCCGTGCCTTGTTGTCAAAGATGTATTAAGGGATAAGCCAGTCACCAAATAAGGCAATGACATTTTTCTCACAACTTTTGAGGCAATTTGGACAGCTCTCAATATATAGATAGTAGAAAGATTGCCATTGACTCAGCACAGTCTGGACAGGCTGGTCCTTTGGAAAGGGAATGGAGGAGATAAGTCTTTTTGTCTCTGTTCTCTATATCACCTTCCCTTGTGTACTTTGTCCTTGGTAAGAAAATGAACTGGCAAAACTCTGCACGCTGTGTGGTGTTCAGCCAGAATCTGAACTCCATGCTCTGGCCTTGATGAATTGCAACCCTAGTTAGGCATGCAGACCAGCTGGGAAAGTATTACTCAACTGACCAGCTGTGGTTTGAAGGTGGCAGAAGAGTTCATTTCTGTTCTGGGCTCTGGGGTCAACTGATTAGCGATATCTGGCCAAACCTGAGCTCCTTTGTACTGATCCAAAAAGGACCAAAAGATGATAAAAACTAGGATAGGTTTGAAAGAATTGAGAAGTTATCTAACATTTAAACCCAGGGTTTAAGTCTGAAGATGAACATGGAATGTAAATATAGCTCTAATGTTGTGTATAATAAGATTTTGGGTTGTTCAGTGCTAGTCCAGCTGTAGTGACTTTTGACCACTTTATAACAAATAATGTTTAGACATATGCAAATTAAGATTTATTGATGGAGTAATTAGAATTACTACAGCTGTAGAAAAATAAACAAAGCATAGATGTCTTTTCTCAAGCCATTACAAGATCTCTAGATCCAAATTCTATCTCTTTTCCCAATATATTAGCTGGCAAAATAAAAACCAGTCTGCATACACAGACTTTGCTCTGCTTTGCATGTCCACTTTGATCTGCATCTAATAACAAAGCCCTACAACAAAGAGAAGGTGCTTCTATATACCCTTGCAAAACTAACTGGAAAAGCTCCCACAGTAGTTCAGAGTCAAATAGTTGAAGAGGTACCAAATTCACTACTTTGAGTGCATCGTTGCCAAAATACTCACAGAGGTTGGACAAATTAATTTGCTTCCAACAAGGTACATTGAAAGTATGACTACAATCAACTTAGAAACCGTGAATTCTCCTTCCAAGCTAGATGACTAACTAAAGATGTGATAAGTCAAAGCAATACCTTACCTTGTTCCTAAGTATTCCTGGCTGAAAAGTAAGGAACAAAATAAAAATACATGTTCAGCAACACATTTTCTAAATGTGTGCCCATTTCAGCTAATTGTTTGATTCAGGTGGGAGAGGGTTGGAGGGTAGAGGTGTGAATCTAATGGAAAACAAAGAATAGTAAAAAAATCAATTTATTTCACCATTTTTGTAAAAAAATCCTATCTTCCCTTTTCTATGTTGAACAATATTTCATTTTAACATTGATTTCCGTATATATCTTTTTAGTCTTTAAAAGCTGATAAATAAGATGTCACTTACTTTGGGACAAGTGAAACACTACACCCAATTTCTGTTTTGTTTTACTTCAATAAAAATTTCAACAGGCAATTTCTCTGTTATTGATGGTTGTATTTTCATGTTAATTACCCAGTTTTGTTAAACAATTTATAAGTTTTTGTCATACTAATGGCATTATTTTTTTAAAAACAGAATTAATTGGAATGCCATCTCAAGTTCCATAAATTCAGTGACTATTCAAGCATCTAAAGTAATATGACATTTGGTAGTTCAGGGATTATATAGGTTAGCGATAATTCATTTGGCCACAATATCAAACAGTGCTGTGATTCTGATAATATAAAGACTTCTTAATTTGTAGGTGTCTACTCTCTTCACTGTTCTAGTTTCTTTAGGGGAGTCAAAAAATATCTTAGAAACTAGCTATGTGAATCAAGCTGTTTAAAGGAAAATGTGATTCTCTTTCTATAGAGATATTAAGATTTTCTAGTTGGCTTATAATTAAAATGAAATGCAGAATTGTTCTCTTTGTTCAAAGCAAATTCTGAAATCACTAGCATAAAAGAAGTTAATGATGTTTCTATTTATAGTTGAAGAAAATATTTTAGCATCTGAAGATAATTTAGTATCTCACTATATTGTTAATAAATGATATTGACCTTTGAAGACAAAATATTTTTATTTTGATATTTCTAAAATCTTCTGATTAGATTAATAAAAAATTGGAAAAATATCAGACCTGACATTTTTCTCATATCTTTTTTCAGAGTAACTTTTGTGTTTGTGTGTTTGTCCGTGTGAAGAAATTTGGAATAGCTGTTACATAACTGTTAGGTAAAAACAACATCTAACAACACATTTTTACATTGGACAAGCATAAATATTGCTTTGCATGGATAGTCTTTTCAGTGGGGATAGCTTTTCTACCTTAACTGGTTGGAGTAGAAGCATGTTTAGAATTTATCTTAAATTTCAGTGTAAAAAAAACCACAAAATCTCTTCTTCACATTATACAGAAAATGTCTCCAAAGTTTAAACAGGGTATTTTAAATATTTAAAATTTTATTCATGTTACAGGTTTTCCAGCCAGTAGCTGGAAGTGAAAGAAGGAAGAGGACACCTGAGAGATTCTCAACTTGAGAGGCCTACTAAATTCTTCAGGTTGATCTACAATCTCTTGAGCAAACTCATGCCTACCAGAGATGCAAAAATGTCATTTATGCTTAGTCAAGGGCATCATAAAGGACGGAATACTGCACAGCCATTTGAGGAATTCCAACAGCATTAAAGAGACAAGGAATGTGCAGCAACCATTTCCATCAGCCTGCTGCTTCTCTGTATGCTAGGCACTTGAATGCAAAAGATCTTAGGAGGTGGGACTACTGGAAGGGCACCAAAGGTTATTAAGCTTTAAATTAGAAGAACTTTCAGTTAAGTCATTCTATTCTATGAAATGAAAATTAATTACAGTAGGTGTTTTCTCAGGAAGCTATCTTTTCTTCCACAAAAAAAGGTAACTCATACAAAATAGTACAAAGAAAAATAAATACCAAAGGAATGAAGTTGCTTGTGTTTGTCTGGTCTGAATGACTACATATAATTACATATTTAAACTGTATTCTAAATTATAGGTGGAAAAAAAAAAAAGAGAAAAAAATGAGAGCTTGAAATTAAAGCTGAGTTAAAAAGAAGAAATAACTTAAGGTTTATGAAAAATTTTAGAAGGAAAATTACTTTTTGAGCTCTATGTAGGGAACTATTGAATCCATTGAACAGTAAATCAATTGCAAAAAGTGAAATGTCTTTAATACATAGAAAACAATGTGAAAATAGTCACAAAGTAAAAAAAAAAAAAAAAATAAATATCCCACCCCCACTTCCCCTCCAAAAAACCAAACCAATACAGAACCTCACAAACAAACCAACAACCCCCACCTTCAGATAAAATAACCAAAATCAGGCAGTATTTTTTTTTCTTTTAATGTTGTATGGAGAGATGATTTGCTTAGAAGCGAAGCTCTCATCCCCAGCAGTCTGCATGTGGGGATTTGTCTCTGTGAATAGATTTTAGGGCTTTTTTCTTCATTTTTCTACCCAGAACTGCAGTAGAAATTCTGTAGATAGACCAATGTCAGTATATTTCAAGCATAAAGATGTCACACTCTGGGCACCTCTCCTAGTATTTTCTCTAATATTATGATTTGGAAACACTTTTTTTTTTGCCTCAGTGTATTTACAAGGCCATATAAAATAAATGGTGTTTTCCAAATATTTTGCAGCATGCATATCTGCCCCAGATTATCACCTCTCTCTTGTGATTCTTGGCATATGATATCCCATTTCATTTTACCATACAACACAATTTATGTCCACACTTTCTTTTATTCTGAATTTTCTTGAGATCTTTGTTTTTCTTGAGCTACAAAAAAAGGAAACAAGTTGTTAATATTGCACCTGCTGCAGATGAGGAAACACTACTTTGTACCCATTAATGAATGCTGATAAAGATTGTCACGTTTAGATAGCATTGTATCTCCATGTATCTTACACGTTGTGTTGCAATGGTCCATTTGGTTCCAAACCTTATAGTAAGTCTCAGGCCCAGAAGGACACTGGGCTCAAGGAAAGACAAGATAGCTTCTGGTTGTAATTTAAATTCAGACAGCTGGCATTCCCTTACATGCAAAATTAAAGTACTTTACAGTGATGCATCAAGCAGATCCAAGGGTAGAAAACGGCCCTGAGGAAGTAACAGTTTTGAGAGATGGAGAATGCCATCTGCAACTGTTTTCTTAAAGACAGAGAGATACTGTTTTCCCTTTAGTCTCCACAATTTCCCATTACTTTGTGTTCTTAAGAAAGCTATCATCCTTAGATACACCAAACTCCATTCACTCCAAGCACCCCTGGATAACTTGCTTATTTCCCCAGCCTCCAATCTGCCATTTCAGAGACTGTCTGCCAGCCCTGCCTGTTCAACAGCCATCTCTGTGAGTCATAACACAGCATCTCCAGATGGAAGACAGGGCAAACATCTCCCTCCAGAGTTATCACCAATTCAATTCCCATCAATCAAGCAGCAGCTGGGAGCAAAGAATCATTCACTGCTTTGCCTGGCTCGCTCATGCCAAAGACTCAGAACATTAGAGCTGTGCTTTCTTTCACATCCAGTCCTTGGGGAAGGAGAAGCCTGAAGCTTCTCACAGATTTCCCACATGGCTACTCACCCCACTACCTCCAAGCATCATGCCAAACTTAGTGTGCGAAGGGGATTTTGTCTTAGCGCTTTGACTTGTTGATTTTAATTCAAAAACTGAAGCCTTCTGGCTTGTCAAGCCAAGCATGAGGTTTACAGGTGAGATCAAGTCAGTCTCACCTCCATCCAAAAGACAGAAGAGCATTAATGTATTATTCACAGAAGCAAGTGATTGGCAAGGAAAAGGCACGTCTGGCTCAATATATGGGAAACAAGCACACTGCATAAATGTGATTGCTCATGCCCGTTCTGCAGTTGGTAGAAGTAGTAGGAGTTGGCTGGTGAACTGTGATAATGGTGAGAATCTACTTTCTGCTCTGTAGTAGCAGACGTGGCAGGAGGTGACTGTTCCTTGAGCCAAGACAAAAAATGGAGAGTGAACAGTTGGAGCACTCTGGCAGCAGAGTTTTGGCACAGAGCTACACGGCAAATGCTCCATCGTGCCAGCATGACCTGCTGAGCAGTGCTCTCAGCCGTCACCTGCATGTGTGGATGGCTGCAGAAGCCCAGTCTCCCATACCTTGGAGGACATGAAAGAAACAAACAGCATGGAAAACAAATACATATTCTGGATTGTATCTTCTAATCTGTTACAAACACAAGCATTAAACACCAGAGAACACATCTTCACTAAGAATTATGTGAGCTGGCCGGCATAGTCCTTGATTTATTTTGCATTTATAACCCTCTATCCCCAAATTAGGATGTTTACTTTTACAGAAGATCATGGCCCTGCCTAAGCAGGAATAGGGACCAGGTCTGCAGGAGAATACCTAACAACGACTCTCAAGCACATGCAGTGCCCTAGATTTGCCCCTTCCATACCGCAAGCAGGCCTGGAAGTCAGAAGTCTCCTTTTTGGGGATTTTTCTAAAGAATTAACCCATAAGTCTCCTTTTGCGGGATTTTTCTAAAGAATTAGCCACATGGCCAATAACAAGAGAAAGCTGAAACAGATCTACAACACACAAGGTACTTCCACTATAGGGGCCTCTATTTGATGAAAACTCAGTCAAAGACATAGTTCTCATTTACCTTCAGCTAACTCTGCAATAGTGTTATTTTCCTGAGCTGCCTGGGCAAAGTGGCCAGGATCACTTTCCATCATTTCAAAGGTATTCATCCGTTAAAAATTGACTTGGGTATTATTTGCATTACATACCTGGGAAAAAAAAAAAAAAAAAAAAAAAAAAAAAAAAGAGCTGCACAGACAAAAAGAAAATCATACACTGCAGGACAGAGAGAAGCAAGAAAATCAACCCAAGAGGGGAGAGAAAAAAAAAAAAAAAAAGGAAAGAAATTCAGCTGGGACATGAAATAGTACTATATACAAATTATACATAGAAAGAAAAAGATGGAAATCTACTTCTGTAGGCTAGTCTTTTGTAAGCATCACTTTTATCTCTAGCTTCTGTATAGGTAGCAGACCTCGCTTTTGCAGAAAACTATGCATTAGGAAAAGAAAACTTTCACCTATGGGGAGAAAGAGAAAGGCCATAAGGCTAAATCATAGGAGTCAAAGATTCGAAACATTGAACTAAAAGTACAAAGCTAAAAAAATACAGTGACAAATTCATAAATTCTACATAGTTGCACCATTCAACATAAGACATTGTTCACTGTCCCTAGTCGTGGGAGATACTTTATTCACCTAGAAACCTGTCTTCAGTCTGTCCAAAGCAGTATTTTAGTTCTAAGATACAGGGATGTCATTAAATAGAGGGCATCTGACATTGCCGTAGGGCTTCCCAATTGTAAAAATGCTCTACCAGATGAGGGAAACTGGCATCATTTTATTGTGGCTACCTACTGAAGTTAAATTAAAAAATACACTTTCTTTTCACCTTTTGTAATTCAGAGTCTCCAGGGAAATCAGGCAGACCACAACTGAGTTAAGCTTCCAAATTTTCAATCAGAAGCAAAAAGGGGTTTCAACAGTTTAAGTAGGGCGAGAGAATCAGTCCCCAGTTTTAAGCAAAAGAGTGGAATAGCAAAGAAACCCACCTGGATTCTTACTCTGACCCTCCTTCTGATTTCCCATAGCAGAACCTAACAGATTATTTTGTAACTTATTGGCAAGGCTCTCTAAGATTTTAATATCCACTCCTCCAAACTTGTCGTGGTTTTGCCCAGCCAGCAACGAAGCACCATGACAGTTTCTTGCTCACTTCCACCTCCAGCCTTCTTACAATGGCGGAGGCCCCAGCAAAAGGAGGAAAAAAGATAAGCAAGGTTGTTGTGGATTGAGACAAGGGCAGGAAGGGCTCACTGCCAATTATGGTTCTGGGCGAAACTGACTCCAGTACTCAACTTAGAGAGGAAAATAAAGGAAATTTATTATACTGCCTACAAGAAACAGAACAGAACAAAAAGCAAAAACAAGGACAGGATGATGATATAATTACAAACAGCATTTTAAGATCTCCCTCCCCCATCCCTCCTTTCTTCCCAGGCCCAGCTCACTGCTCCCGACATCTCTACCTCCTCCTCCCATCAACAGCTCCCGGGGGGTAGGGAATTAGAGATGTGGTCAGTCTCACAGATGGGCTCTGCTGCTTCTCTCTTCTCAGATGAGGACATCTACTCACATTCTTCCCCTGCTCCAATACAGGGTCCCTCACATGGGACACAGTCCTTCTCTAATGTGAGTTCTTCCCAGCAGCTACAGCTGCTGCCAATAAGGATCCCTCACACAGGACACAGCCTCCTCTGGGCATAGTCACTACCCCTGGTGCAGGGTCTTTTACAAAGTGCAAAAAAATCTCAGTTTCACCAGTCCTCTCTGCAAGATGCAGGGGAGTCTCTGCTCTAGCACATCTCCTTCTCTCTTCCTTCACTGACCTTAGGGTTGGCATGGCCATTTCTCTCTTCCAACTCCTTGCACCACCACCAGCCACAAAAGAAAGAAGAAAATAGGACGAAGGAACAGGAACAACACTCTTTTTCAGCTTCTTCTTCTTAAAAGGTGATCATGGAGGCACCTAATTGTCTCAGCCCCAGAAGTGAGTCTGGCTCTGAGCTGGGGAGAGTTTCAAGCAACTTCTTACAGGAGGCATCTTTATAGATGAAACAGCTCTACACAAAACCAGGAGAACCCTCATCTCCCTTTTTCCCAAACTCATAATCATTGGAAGCTCATGTGTTAAAGTTTTTGTAGTTTAAAAAAAAAGTCTCTGTTTCCTTAGAATAGTATTCTGCTCATTCTTAACCTTTCCTCCCCAAACTCACCGATCACAATTCAAAAGTGTCACGTTAATGTTTTATAGGCAGACTTCTCCTGGCTTCTTCTTAGAAACAGCAGCATCCTTAAATAATTTATACCCATGTATTTCTGCTCTACTTTTTTTTTTCTGGACTTCAGTAAGCTTCCATGAAGGAAAGGGAGGAGGAATCAAATAAGTAAATGCTAGCAAGTATCTGCCTCTGCATCCAGCATTGCCCCACCATCATCCTCCCGTCTGAAAAGATGTGAAAGAAGAGTCTTTTCTCTGAAATGTTCAAGACTGAATTCAAGGTCAAGACTAACAGGGCTTTCCAGTAACAGCTACAAGGACCACAGCAGGTAAATCAGGTTGAGCAAACACCTGTTTGTCAAGACTGCTTAGTATCATAACTGAAAGTTGTTTTAGTGAAATACAGGGTAAAGAGAGAGTTTGATCATGCAGGGATGACAGGGGAGACACAGAGCAACAGAAAAGGGCAGAGAGGCTCAGGGAGAAGGATCAGGCTGGAAACCACCCGGCATCAGCTGCTGACAGAGCAACTCCAGCTACCAGCCCTCTCTGGAAAGAAAAGGTCTCCCTTGGCCAGAAGGGAGAGATAGCTGACACTTGAGGGCAGCCCAGAACTGCCACTCAGGGGTGTACCAAGTCTGGCCTGCTGCTTGATGCAAAGCTGGCACAGAAGGTTCTCTCCTAGCCAGGACCAGTGTTTGCCCCTGCTCTACCAGGTGTTTCTGCAAGGCTGCCATCAGCATGTGCTGAGGACAAGTCCTCTGATCTTGGCACTTTACATTTACGATCAGCTGCTCCAAAGGAATTATCTTCTCAGTCACAAATTCCAAATACAGCTATGAAACCTCAAACTGTATTAATTTGTAGCTTCCTATGTGTTATGGTAGAAACTCAAATTGTTCATGTAAGACACTGGGTGTCTAGAGGTGTGGATCTGGCTCTCTGCTCTGCCCTGGAGATGGCTGTGCAAAGTAGGGAAATAGAGGTGGCTGTTTCTCATGCCACACAGGCCACATTGCTATGCTCAATGCAGACTAGTCTACCTAAGCCTTGCCAACTTCATTCACTGCACAAACTTTGAAAAAGACTTTTCACAGAATCACCGAATGTTAAGGGTTGGAAGGGACCTCGAAAGATCATCTACTACGACCTCCCTGGCAGAGCAGGACCATCTAGAGTAGGTCACACAGGAACTTGTCCAGGCGAGTTTTGAATGTCTCCAGAGGAGATTCTGGGCAGCCTGTTCCAGTGCTCCATCACCCTCACAGTGAAGAAATTTTTCCTTATAGTTCTTTGGAACCTCTTACATCCTAGCTTGTACCTATTGCCCCTTGTCCTGTCATTTGCCATCATTGAGAAGAGCCTGGATCCATCCTCCTGACACCCACCCTTTTCATATTTGCAAACAATAATGAGATCACCCCTCAGTCTCCTCCAAGCTGAAGAGCCCCAGCTCCCTCAGCCTTTTGTCATAAGGGAGATGCTCCACTCCATCATCTTGGTCGCCCTGCGCTGAACTCTCTCCAGCAGCTCCCTGTCCTTCTTGAACTGAGGGGCCCAGAAGTAGACACAATATTCCAGACATGGCCTCACCAGAGCAGAGTAGAGAGGGAGTAGAACTTCTCTCGACCTACTAACCACAGCCCTTCTAATACACCCCAGTATGCCGTTGGCCTTCTTGGCCACAAGGGCATATTGCTGGCTCATGGTCATTCTGCTGTTGTAAATTTTATACCAGTATAGTCTCCTGTGTCACACAAGCAAAGGCAGTCAAAGAACCAAAGAAATATTTGCCTTTGGAAAAAGCTTGATGAGCTTCTTTGAATTTTTTTTTTTTTCCTAGAAAAAGTCAACACACAACATCTAGAGCCTGCTGGATTCACGTGGTGTCGTCACAAGGAGACCCGGCCTTTTAGCCTCAGTATCTTGGAAACATCCAGAGGAGAGCTCTATGTATTTAGCTGTGATAGATTTTTGACTGCAGTGCTGGTCTTTAGACCAGAACTTTATTNAACTTGCCCTAGCATGGGCTTCCCATTTAGCCACAGCCTTCTTCAGGTACCCACCCACTCAAGTCTGGGGTCTTCCACAGGCTGTGAG
>WBNH01004493.1:0-74207 GCA_013401255.1 Urocolius indicus
GCTCCGGCTCGGGCTCGGGCTCCTCGAGCTCTCAGCCGTCGGCGCCTCCTCCAGCGGCCCTCGCGTGTCTTGTGCACGAGTGGCATAAACGCGCACCTCACCCCACCCCACGCCTCCCGTGTCCTTGGGGTTTGAAGCGATGCCATCCCCAACCGAACCTGGGGAAGGATGCGGCGCCTGGCGCGGCGGGGGTTTCTTAGGGCGTGTTGGGCACGTCAGTGCTCTTATTTCTTCGTAAATTAAATCCCTCAAGCGGTTGTATCTCCACGCGCCTTTGAAGTGTGTGTATTGGTGTGGAGCTTTAAAGTCCACGAATTCGAGCTATACGTTTCTGCAGACCCGCTGCCTGCTAACTTAAAACATGAGGAATACAGGCTTACCCCTTTCCCCACCTTTTTTTCTCTTTTAACTTCTGAAATGTCTACCTGAATGTGCACCTGACGTGCATGTCCTGGGTTTGGTCAGGGTTTTTTTTTTAATCACAATCACCCACCCCCCACACACCTCCTGTCATTATAGATCTGTGTATCAAACCACGTTAAATTCTCTCCCCACTCTGGTTATGGCCACCTGAAATGCAAGCTTAGAATCACAATAATGTATTAACTAAGATTGCTGTAGCGTTTTGGGAAAGCATTTTGCAGATTTTGACAAAAGTAAAATAGTGATGGGTAGACAATACAGCCTTCACTGGTGATTCACTAAAAGACGTACAAATGCTGTCTAAAAACACCTCCGTGTTAAGCTAATAAAGTCCTAATGTGAGGCATTAACATCCTGTGTTACCAACTTATTTTTTTACAGGCTGAAACAACGCCATAGCACCCCTCAAAATTTTAAAGTTAATATTTTACAACTAAACAATGAAATGACATGTGTTTATATCTCAGCTAGGGACAGGAATTTGGACTGAACTTATAAAGCATCAGTAAAGGCCTTACTATGCCACATGACTTGTGATGCACACAACCTCTGGAGTTCAGTTATGCACAATGCTTCAGACATGACTGTTTTCTTTGTGCGTGGCTATTCTGTGTAATTTCTGTGTAATCTGGCTTGTTTTACTGGACATGAAAAATCCTTAAAGGGAAATTCAATACTGAAGGCTACTCAGCCTAAAAGAAATGAGTAAAAGCTAAAGGCCTCTCTGTCAGATTCGTTATTTTAAAATAACCTCTATATAATGTCAGAAATATTGTTTTCTTTTCCCCAGCTATAGATACATATCGACAACACCAAGTGCAAAAACCATCTGATGTTGCAAATTACTGCCAAGTATCTCAAATAATCAAAAAATGTTACTTGTCTTAAATAGTGCTGTTAATAAGAGCAGATCAGATAGCAGTACTTATTTAAAATATACTTTAGTATAATATAGCATATATGCATAACATGGTATAATATGCCAGAGTAACTTAATTTGAAACAGCGAGTGTAGCCTGTTCTTTCTGTCACCTGCTGACCTGTGCCGCAAGCCATTTGCTGGTTGATGGTGCTGTCAGAGGGCTGTGCATGGTACTAGGAAAGAGCTTTGAGCAGGCACGTTTCATTCCATCTGAACTGCTCGTGGTAATTGACTGGCAGCTGATTTAATCAAAAAGCTGTTAGGAACTTTGCATCTGGATCCATAGCTCTCGCTAATTACAGTCCACCAGGTAAGAGCTCGATCTGGCTTTGGGGGCCAGTTCAAGTTTTGCCGCAGTGAGAACAGTAAGAGTAACCTTTATCACGTCTCACTGTGTCACGTTTGATGTTTATTTGAATCACGACACGTTTGAGTTCATCACCAGATTCTTTTCGTGTGGTTTTAGGTTTTTTGTGGTATTAACACAGTTCTTTCATGCAAAGCCAGCTGCCTACTTGGCACCGCATGCTTCTCCTCCAGCATGGATTGCAGAACATGGGTAGTCAGGTGGTTCTACCTTCTCAATTTCCCAGTGCTGTGGGTTGTCCTGTCACTGTATTGTAAAAATATGGCATTGGTATATCTAGATCTCAATTATTCCTGAGTTAAGGTCAAAAGGAAAATCACACTGGCTGCAGGATGGGGCCCTTAACACACTATGTGTTAGGCCTCGTGGTACTGTGGTGAAGGAATGCTTAGAGTTTTGGCATGTGAGCTGAAGGATTGTCACTGACCTGATACTCTGGCATAAAAATTAATACCAGCAAATTAACAAACTCAGCTTTAGAGCTTTAAAGTCCTGACTGACAGAAATACTGGTAATTTTTGTTTTGCCAGAAATCAGAAAGGCAGGTGGGATAACAAAATAAGGCTTTCTCTGTCTTTTGGTATGGTTGTCAAATACACACAATACCTAAGAAAAGACAGCATAAAATGGAGGAGAAGAAAACCCATAAAATGGAGGAGATGACAAAGCTCTGAGCTGTAGAATTGCAAAGGTAAAGAGACCAAGGCTAGAAAAAAGAATAGTCACCCCCAAAAAGTTAGAAATGTTCACATCTGACAGGACTGCACGGTACACAAAATTACTCTTCAACATCCCCTTATTGTTTATAGCATATTGAAATCTATAAATTAAACTCTAGCTTTAAAGGCAAAACAACTGCTAAAAATTCATTGCAAGATTATGCAGTACATGTAAAGTTCAACTAGTTCTCATCACAAAATTTATATTTTTAATTCCCCTACCCAACCTCTCAGCCTGACTGTTTTTTTCTTTCTTTTTTCTTCCAAAGAGAAAGTGAGATGAATTCAGACTGTCAGGTTGCTATCCAATTTTACTACTTGTGCATAGTGTACACACATTTTAAAACCCTGTTCATTACGATTTCCAAGAGGAAGCTGAACCGTATATCCAATAAAGAAAGGATGAAGGGAATGTGCTAACACTTGAATATTAATTAATCAGACAAACAAACTACCTCAGCCCACGCCGACTTGTATTTTTTACAGCTTGCTCTTTGTTAGTCAAAACAAAATAATGCAACTCATCAAAATGAAAGGAAATCACTTAGCGTGTCCAGAGGACTGATTCATAAAATTTAAGAGTTAGCATAAATATTTCTGAAAAGTCTGTTAGCATTTTTTTTCCAGTGTGTTGCTCTTCACAGAGTTAAAAGGTAGTAATTTAAGATGATATTCGAGTGTCAATTTTCTGCAAAATTATTACTGACTTCCAAGGGTTTCATTCCCACCCAAATGAAATGCCCCAAGAAATTTTCTTCTAAGTCAGTATCCAGTCTTCTTTTTTATAAAACAGATTTTACCAAATAAAAAGCCTGAAGCAGATAAAACCAGTAAAGAATATGTAGCTATTGTCTAAAAATAGAGATCTATTTCTTACTAGATTAATATCTAAAGAAAAAATGTGATATTCATGTATCAGCCACTGACACAATCATAGGGTCAAAGAAAAGGAGTTTGCATACCCTGAAAGGCCCAGCAAAATGTCTGTCATGTCACAGACACGAAAGTGCAACACAGTAAATAAAATACTGCCTTGAACCAAGCAATTATGTGGATTATTTATTTGTTACAACTGCTGTAGACGGTTCTTATATCTGGTGAAATACATCTGGTGAAAGTGCAGTATTTCTCACATATTTTAGACAATATTTTCTACTTCCAGGATTTTTTTGCTATGTATTAATTTCAACAAACACATTGTTTGGCTGCAAACTTACTTCACTTGCTCACAAGTAGGTTTGATTAACAGTTAAGGAAATTAGCTTTTGAATTACATATGTGAAAGCACTTGATTGATTTCAACAAAGCAAAACTGTAATACATTTTTGATCAGGTATTTAATATTTTTCATTTAAACTGAGAAGCATTTTAGTATTTTTTTTAATTGTGACATGAATTTGTTAAAAATGACCTTACCAATTTACTTTTGATTAGCTTTATTCTGTCTTAGTTTTAGCTTCTATTTGTTAAAACTTCTGATTTTCTTGTGTTAGATGAAAAAAGACATATTCTTAGTCTAAAAAAAATTACATTAAAATGCTTAAAACCTTTCACATTGAAATGATACTCTTTTAAGCTATTAATATTTCAGTCCTTATTTAAGCACTCAGAAATAAAGGCATCCAGAGAAGCACCACTTGTTTAAAATATCATCGTTCTCTCTGATTTCTAACGATTCAGGAAAAACTTTCATGTTAGTAAAGTTCCTTTTCCCCCTTATTTTACTAAGTGATGTATCAGATCAAAACTGTAAAAATTTAATTTCATTTGTATTGATTATCTGTTGTCAAATAAAAAAAATATAACAGGAGGAACGTGTACATTTTATGTCTAAGATCACTCAAAAAAATGATTAATAAGAGGATGTAAGGATTTAGGCATGTAAGCAAGCACCACTATGATGTAATAGATAGACATCACGTCCTCCAGGATAGCAGCTTTATATTTTTGTGTGTTTTAATGTATTTTAAAGTCTGTGCAATTAAGTAAAAGTCCCTCATTTACTGCGTTTCCAGCCATTCTCTTTCTCTCTCAGAGAAATAAAGCTATGTAGTTTGTAATATGTTTACTCTTTCTTAAGATAAATCTCTAATGCTCTTTGACTAAATTTGTGGAGCTTTATAAATGAGGCCTACATAAAAGAGGCTGCCTTTAATGTCAGATGGAGAAGTACAAAGATTCCTGCTGCTTTAGTGGAACTGCTACTGTAATTCCACATCTAGTCCTGTGTCACGGATGAACATGGTTTGTCATACTCACAAAAATGCTAGGAAATGTTTTTAGTGATTATATTGATATTCTCTCTTTGTAACTAACATTCAGTGCTAGGAGCTTTTAAATGGATTTTTTTTTTTTGCTACTTTTCAAATGACCTGACATCATTTACAGATACTTCTAAGTTGTACCTATTGTTTGTATTCCTCAGTCAGTGCTCAGATGCAGATGCCAGACATAGTACTCAAAATTCTTTACATTTAGCTTTATCCTTGAGATTTATTTGGAGATATCTAATCTGTATATGCCTTTAAACAATAAATCAAACACATTTGAAATTTGACAATGTTTTAAGTAATCCTTTTCCCGTGTTTATACACTCAATGGTAAGATTGCAGCCTTGCTGTTGGAAGCCTGTAAGGAGGAATTAGGCATTCACAGTCTGTTACATTAGTGCTAGAGATGTGTATGGAAGAGTAATTATTATAAGCTGACATCCAGAAAATGCAAGTAAAAATAGATAAACCTCAAAGGAAAATGAGGCTGCATGTTTCAGGTACTATTTGCCTCCAGATGTTTAATGTCAGGACACTAAAGTGTTATTTATCATAGCACCTAATTGGTAAAATAATTTTCAATTTATGTAACAAACAGAAAATGTGTTTTTCTTAACTCTGCACTTAGTTAGCTTCTTATCACAGGAGATAAATGCAGAAATACAAACAATGAGTTATCAGTAATCCAGTATTTAAAGAGATACACGGTATAACATTTTAAATTCTCTTTATACAGCTCAGCAGTACCAAGCAGCAGAAGTTTCTAAACCTGCTAACATAATATCCATTTTTCATTAAAAAAAACCAAATCAGTTGGAACAGATATTACAGTAAGAACAAGCACTACGTGGCATTTCTTTTTTTTGCTAGAATTAATCCTGCTGTTTCATGAAAGCGTTTGATTCTGGTTATAAAGCAAGGCTTGCATGCCAAAAAGATAGATGCCTTAAAAGAAGCTTTGATAAATAAAATCCTGCAGACCTTGGCATTCACAGTTCCCTTTTGGCACTAGTGAGGAATGGCTGAGTAATAGTTAGGAAAAGGACTTATCAAGGATGGTTTATTGCATCTGAAGATATTAGGGCTAGATCTGCAGCTAGCGCAAATTAGCATATCTGCCTTCAAACTACTTATATTGCTTTGTGTCAGCAGAGAAGCTGGCCCATATCCATTATCTAGAGGGAATATCAACTACTACAAAGCATACTTATCTAACCAAAAGCAAACGTAGTGTGCGTAGCTCATTGATGTTTCTTGTAGCACTTATGTTAACCTTTATAATGTGATAAAAATCTGGCACAGTTACGTATGGTTGCAAATGATCTTGCTTTGATAGCATCAACAATTATAAATTAACGTTTATCACTTTTAATACTGCTTCAAATTACATTGATAAAAGCTTAACTTGATATTGATGAGAGGACTAGTAATTTAGGACCTTGCTGTTGCTCTAATTAACTTTTCAGAATTAGGCCTATTCTCTGAAAGACATCAGCCTATCAAAACAGCATAGAGTTTGGATTTTTTAATATAGCATATTTTTTGTATTCTCTTTTGGTGAACATACCTAGTGACAACCACATTTTACAGAGCCATTTTCCCGTCTTTTACATATTAAATGTTAAAAGCAGTAAAATCACTGAGTGAAGTTCAGATGCAGGCATCTGCAGACTCCAAGTTAAAAATTTTAGTAGACGGGACTGTCTCATTCCACATTTGTTTGGCTCAATTAACAAAAGAGGATGTTTATGAATTATCAGAATTTTGAGCAGTAAACACTGGATTTAAGCAGTATCTCAATTAGTGGTTGAAATGCTGCAACCATTAGACCCGTTCAGCAGCCGTTCCAGCAAATTACTCAGGAAAAAAAAAACTTACAGGCAAATCAGGGCATTGAAGTACATGGAATTTTACACGTGCTGAATACTCTGCATTGTTTAAATGACATCAAGTTTCTTTCAGCTGGTAGAGATAATTTCAGCAGAGGAATACTGTTGTGGTTTCTGCCCATTTTTAAAGGGCAAATTACACAACGGTCAATTTGAGAAAACGAAGAGGAATGCTTTGGTGACTCTAAATTTGACAACACCACTGAAAACTGTGAATGTCCATGTACTGTCTGTTTCATGCAAGATTTATTTGTTGGGAGAGAAAACCCTGATGGTTGGTTAGTGAATTAGGTCAATAAGCAGTAGGATAGTGATAGGGGAGATTCTATTGCTCTTGGGGATTTAGGCTTCCTAGCACGACATTTAAATCAATAGGAATCATCAGCTACCCTAATCTGCCCATACCAAATATCATTGAGCCTGAGGTGGTGGAGAAAAATTGAAAGAGACCTTGGGAAATTGCCATTTCTTTTTGTTTGTTTGTTTGTTTTTTCCCTGAGATATGTGTTGTGTAGATGCTTATAGAAATATTTCTTCTACTTTTACTATATGTGTGATTTTCTAAAAAATACAATGCAGTTCTAAACGTAATGCTAATTATCATCATCATCATCACTTCCTACCAGTGCACCCATATAACTCTTTGACTATTTTTGCAAATACATCAGTAAATTGTCAAAATATGTACAGAAAGAGGTACAAGACAAGAAATTCCCATTACAAGACAAACAAAATGATAAGGCCCTGGCTTGCAACTGCTGGTATTAGCTAACACAATACAATGTTGATATAGTTAAAACAATGACAGAAAGACAGAATTAAAATTACAAAGCCATGTAAAAGCATTATGAGGAAGGGTAAAGTGAACGCTTCATAGGTAAAGTGAACGCTTTTTCTTCAGTAATAATTCAAATTCAACTGATTCAACTGATGAAACAAACCCAGAATTAAATAAGTGCATCGGTGAGATGAAAGGATAAATCTACACATTTTCACATCCTGTATTTTCACAGAGTACACAGGAATTTGAAGAGAATGGGTACCGTCACAGCAGAACTTACAATGCTGGGAAACAATCTTCTTCTAAAAGAAAATTTATTTTCTTGATCTATTAGAGTAGCCAAATGTAATTTAATTTTGGTCAGTTTGCTGTGTTAAGTAGCAAACAGCACCTGCTATATAGGTGATAATAATTTTAGACAATATACTCTAAACAGTTTGTCACTCTAAAAAACTCTTACCTTCTCTTGTGTTAGAAAACACTAGCAAACCAATGGTTATGTTTTGTAAAAGGATCTTTTCAGACAACAGACATTTTCTTAAGACCACCTTTGGAAATAAGCATTAGATATATCCCCTCAGTTTCACTGTATGCTCACACATGAACACATTAACCTTAGAGAGTTATGTCAGCTTGTAACAGACATTCACTGATGGCATCGTTCTGATTTTCTCAGCCAGGAAGCCTGCTTGCAGCACCTAGATGGGATGTGTATTTGTTCACTCAAATGTTGTTGCCATTAGACCATTTTTATAGAGACAAAGTTCCATTGAGGCCAATTAAGCACTATTGGAGAGGAGAGTGAGCAACTAATTTCAAAATTTGATCCATCATTTCTTGGCGGTCGAACCCCACTCCCATCTGTTCACATGGCAAACAGCCCACTTGCAAGTTAGCTGGACCTTTTCCCTAAGAAATGAGTGACAGGCAAGAACAGTTTAGTTACTCTGTGAAACAACAGAAACATTTTATTTTTTCTGCAGGAGGCGTGGCCCACTATCTGGGAGAGGTGGACAGTATTTGCCTCCATTCACTCCACTAGGTTTTCTACGTGTCCATTGTTAGAAATGGTTGAGTGAAGGAAAATCAGGGGCTTACTGGTTGCTGCCAAAAAACCAGGTTGTATTGGAACAGGTGCTTTGAAAATCTGTGAAAGCCAGCTGAAAGGTGTCAAAATGTGCATAACATGAACCAACAGTTCACAGACATTTTGTATGAATTTGGTCTTGTCGCAGGAAAGTTCAGAAGGAACTTAGGAAGAGCCAGGCAGATTAATAGGCATGCTCCTGTCTGCTCAGTCATGATGTGCATCATGCTGCCGTGCAGGATGAAAGACAACAGGGAAAAAAAGTTTCCTCTTATTACATACATATCCTTCATTATCTTTGAATTGTCAAATCAGGGGAAAAAAAAAGATATAATCTGTTCCTAAAACACATTAAGCTGATTGTGTAGCCTAAAAATAAAAGTAGATCAATTGAAGCTCTATAAGCTCTATTGGGGTGAGTGATTAACTGCAGGGTGCGTGCAGGTAAAAGAAAGAATGCATGATCCTTTTTATAGTACCGGTCAAACTAATGCCTGTGAGCCACACTTGTCCCTTGACCTTGTTAAATGTGGCCCACGTGTTGGAGGGAGTACAAGCAACTTTTCCGACACATTCCCTTCCCACATGTTTTTCCTGCAGTGTGCTACTGTAGATAGTTCTAAAACACGTGGGAATACAAGTGGCTTCTCCATGTGTATTTAAAACCTAACAGAGCTACAGCAGTCAAAACCACATGGGAACAGAAAAGGAGCATCAGGAAAAGAAAATGCTTTTCTACTATTTGTGCTCATGTTCTTCATGTGCTCAAGGAACACATGGGAGAGCAAGAGCAAGACAAAAAAGACAAGGGAGAGAAAAAGAAAAGGAAGAGGAAGAAAGCAGCAGACAGAAGCAAAGAAAAAGGAACAAAGCAAGATGGCACTGAAAAGAAAAAAGGAGATAAGACAAGTGAGAAAGGAGAAGGCATTGCAAGGAAAGGACAGGAATTGACAGAGAAAAAAACCATAGCAAACATAATTTTGCCGCTTGAAGGGATAAAACCGAATAAGCCTGACCGTGCTTTTCATTTAGGCTTTGTAGCTTGTGTGTATGTTTAGTTTTAACAAACGTAGGAAGAGGCATCTTTTGCATGTTCCCCGATGTCATCTCTCCTTTTGTTTTGTTTCCAGATACTGCATCTTTGTTTCTGCTTCGGCTTTCTGTCTCATTCCGTCTCCTGCTTCCCCCTCCCCTTTTTCTCTGCTCTGCCTCTCACAGGCAATGAATGAGATGTAGCATATCATTGTATCAGCAGAGCCAGCTTTTTTTTTTCCCCAACTTGCCTTAAAAATGGAATGCCAGTGAATATATTGTTAGTCTTTCAGACTTTCTTTCCCCCTCCCGAGAAGACTTAGTTGAGACAGCCTGAAGTCATCAACATAAACCTAAGTGAGCATATGGATGAAATGTGACTTTTGTTCCATGCTAGTCATGGGATATGGTCATAGTCTTGATTTCAAGGAGCTTTACAAGAAGGCAGTGCTGAGAAAGTTTTTTGCTGTAGTTGGTGAAGTCCAAGAGGAAGAAATAAACAATTTCCCATCTTCCTCTCTCATACTTGTGGACATATGTCTGCATGTACAGCCTCTCCTCTGGGGTTCCCTGGTGCACTGCTTTCTGTGCACATCACTTGCTCCGTGTGCTGTCGTTGGGAAAGGCAGTTTTGTATGTTGCACACTTACAAGAATATGCAGATGTTATGTTATCTAATAGTACACATTTGGAATAACTGGGATTGGAATAAAATTTACATAGCTTTGAACCCATTTTTTGTTGTATTATCATTCGATAGACCTTGTTCATCTCAGGAGTTATTCCTTGATTGGGGGATGGAAATAATACTGAGTGTTGGCATTGTATTTAGATGTCTGATTTTTATGTCTAAAAGCAAAGGAATATTCTTTAAACACGTTTATACTCTGGTTTTACCCCTACTTTCTTTTGATTCTAAGTCTTCTGCTCTATTTTTCTTTTTCATGTTGTCGACTTTATTTTTGTATGCCAGGATCTCAAGGTTTCCAAGCCAGGAGCTCAGGAGGATGAACAGCTTTCAGGAAATGGTCAACAGCTCTCAGGGTGCAATTCTAAAGGTCATTTGTTATCACATCTGTTCCTGTCAAGGCATCCTCTCTCAGGTGAAGCCTGTCTGAGAGCCTGGAAACCTTGGGAGGTTCCGTGGTAGGATTTTCTCTCCTGTGCTGTGTGATGAGACTGAAGAGAGTGCATTCATCTGTGGAGTTCTCCCAGTGTCAGAGAAAAATGTTCAGAAATCTTTTTCCTCTGCCCTGTTTCACTGTGATCTTTATTTCCCAGCCACTGACTTGGCTCTAAAGTGCGGAAAAAAACCCTCAAAACCCCCCAAAACTATCGTAAACATTTAGATTGGTCAGGTTCTCCCTGTATCTCTTGAGGCAGACTAAAACTGGAGACCATCATTTGGCAGAAAGTCCAAGATTTCTTGAATGTGTCTATGAAGAACAGGAGTCAGAGGAGAAAAGAAGAATGCTGGCTAACTTGTCAATTTGGTTGGTGTTGGAACTTCCCAATGCTGAAAGCTGTTCATGCCATGGTAGTCAAAGAGATGATAAGGCAGGGAGAGTCATGCTGCTTAGAGGCAGAGTCCTGCTTTGTGCTTCCCACCATCTATCCACAGCACTAGGATCACCGTGCCACAGTCTACCAGAAAAATGACACAAGGATTTTGCATCGAGATATTAAGTCAAATGTACACATTACGTCAGTAATTTAATTTAATTGTTTCAGTTGGTATATTATCAGGACACTACAATACTCTGCAAAAAAAATAAAACTAAAAAAAGAGATCATTTAAGACTATCCTGTACTGGACTCAAAAGAGTGTTATCTAGTCCAGTTTTTAACTAGTCTTTGAGTATAGAAAAATATCAGATTAACTTAAAAAGTGTTCCTATATCAAGTAGATAATATGTGCTTTAAAATATAACCACATAGCAGGGTATTTGTTCACTTTATTATTTACAGGAAAATGTATTAGACTAATATTATGGGCCAAAGTATCTCCTAGCACAAGCCCTGCTGGGATTTACGTAGCTGTGTCAATTACACCAATGAATAACAGGTTTATATTTTTCTATATTTAATGGATAGACTGCTTAAATTAACTAAACCATGGCATGCCTCTGTTCATGTTTTGGAAAAGAAATTGTTTATGTAACTTAAAGAAAGTGAAGATATAGTAGCTTAAACTATAAACCATTTCTAAGCAGAAATAATTTCAGACAAATTCTTTACATGCTCTAAGATTTCAGTTAATTTTTAACATCTATATTGCTCTGTGAAGGCAAAAAAAAAAAGAGTCTGAAGTGGTATTTTGTGGCAGAGGCTTTTTTCCTGTCTACAAAGAAGAGGTGTTGCAGAACTGTTCCACATTGTATTTTACACGGCAGACAGAGGATAAAAATTGGTGAATTCTGCATCTGTCACTATTCTACATCTGTCACTCAAAGAAAACTCCCCTTTCCCTTTTTGGAAAAGTTGGCTAAGGATGATGGGATATGGCTGATAACAATAATCCATATTTAGGCAACCAGAAGATTGTGACAACATTAGGCAGAGTAAGGGAATGTAGACTTAAAATCAAAACATCTGTTATGGTAACTTTCATTTGCCCTGTTATTCCTAGATGTTGCAGTGTCATAACTTACATTCCTGCATTGTCTTGCCATAAAAATATACATTTAGCCTTGGAACTCAGCACTAACTTTAAAATAATTTGCTTTAAACTTCATGTCATAAAATTAATATTACCGAAGCCCAGCAGTTCATCTTTAGACACTAATAGAACAAGTAAGTGATCATCTACTTGATAGATTGCAAAATGTGTTGTATTTTATCCTTGATTATGAGAATAATTTCATTTGCCTCAGCATAGCTATTAAATTGTTACATTGATTGTAGTGGTATGAAGGATTTCACCATTAATAGCTTTATGAGAGAGACTCAAAACATAAACAGATTTAACGGCTGTTCTTAACCAGAATATCTGAATAGAAACCCTTCCTCCCTACACCCCGTGCTCATCAGCTTGCCATGGAAGCTTCTTTCAAAACAGAGTCTTCTTTGATTTGCCAGTGCTTCATATCACAACACGTTGCTGTACTGCAGCACTATAGCAATGAGGGCGTGGCTGCAAGGAACAAAAAGAGGTGCAGTAAGTGACGAGCCTCATCCTCTTACATGATAGATCTCGGTCAGAAGATTTCATACTTTTAATTTCAGGGAGGATCAGCCCTATCACTCCTGCTAGGAAATGTCAGTATCGATTCTGATTCGGTCCTCTTTCTATGAGTCACCTTTCCAATTCTGAGCAAGACCCAGTGCTGGCAACTTAGACCTGCCGCGTAGCTTGAATGTAGGAGTGTACGCAGGGTTTGAGCTTGGGCTGCCAAATCACATTGCTTGTCCTCTGATCGTTCACTGTGGCTGCTAGAATAACTTATTATGATACTGGACTTCCAAAGAATATATTAACTTCCTGACTCTCTATAGTAATACCATACAGCTGGTTCAAATAAACATTCCAAGCCAGTGCATTTTTCATCTTGAAAAAAAATAGCAACCCCAAAGAAGTTTTGTATTTATTCAGTGCTTACTGTCATTGCCTTTGACACTGAGCACAAAATTAATAGTTTAAAAAACTGGAGTTACTCTCTAGGCCGTTGCATTGATTCTCTTTTTGTTCTTAATTTATTTTGTTGAACATTGCAGTGAAAAAGCAAAGAAAAACTGCTCATGGCATTAATTTCCTTGAGTTATTGCTCTGTTCTGTCTCACTGAAATGCTGTTGTTGTTTTCTGTACTTTGAATAAAACGTAACTGGTTTTATCTGAAGCAGAATCCATGTAAGGATTCAAGTTGCTCTTGACTTTACCTTCCTGTTCTGAAACTTCATTGACATTGATGCAAGAACATGACTGTGTACCAAAGTTATCCGCATTGAACTTTCACGTGCTATTGAAAATATGTTACTTTGTTTCTGTAATGATTTCATTGTGAGTTGATTTATTAATATTGCCTCTATTAAAAAAAAAAAAAGCTGCCGAAACATTGCAAGTGAGAACCTCGGGCAAAATCACCATGTAAATAATGTGTATTTTGGCTGTGTAAGGGCTGAAGATTTGGTCATTTTTGATCAGGCTGTTTTTGTAGCTGTGTTATTGTAGGTGCACCAAGTTTTGGCTTCAGAAAGTGTACACACGATTAAATAAAGACAGATTTTACTCCAAATATTGCTCCTCAGTAACATACTAATTCCCACCAGAGACAATGAGATGTATCACAGCATAAGGATCTTCCATTTCTATTTCATAATGCCATTTATTAAGTAATTTTCTAATGAGAATTTCTAGATGTGCCAGGTTTCTGAGCTGAATTCTTGTACTCTAAGCTGTAATTATGGGAAAACTTATGTAAGGAATTATTTAAATTATGGAAAATACTGTGCATGTCCATACTTCTCTGAGTCTTGCTTTAATTCTTTTTAGGCAAATTATGAAGGAAGAATTTTTTCTTCCTTCTTATTTCCAATAAGCTGTGGAACAATCAGAGTTAGCCAGATATTCATGGTGCCTGTTTCTATGGGGTTTTCAAAAGCCGGACACTAGTTTTGATGTCTTATCCAACTGCAAGGGTTGTAAATGGGAATGTGTCCCTAATTTCAGTGGGAGCAGGAGGAGGTGATAGCTTTTCATTGTTACATCATACACGTAGAAGGCGATTGTGTATGCAAGGCATACAATGATGTCAGATCCACATTCTATATGTTTTTTTACAGCCTGTGAATAACTGGACCACATGGATATAAATCTGTCTTTGATTGAGATAGATTATTCCAGTGTCCCGTTAGAAGATTATTTTACATAAACAGAGTTATCATTGACAAGTACAGAATTGTTCTGATTTGTAGTACTTCCTGAAAAACACACACATCTGTGAAAAATGCTAATCTATGGCTCCAGTTAAGGGTTAGATGCAGATTCTTTTGGTCTACTCCTGCATTAAGGAAAACTGTTTTGCCTGTTACAGCTTCAAATAGTCATGGAAATTTACTTTTATCAGAGATCTATTCTTCATAATTTACAGATAAGGTAAATCAATCCATACTTTTACGACTGGAAGTGAGGGAATATTGTGAAACTGCAGTATTAGGCAAAGTACATAAGATCATTCTGAACCCCCAAATGCTATATTAAGGTCACACACGTTTTAAATTAGGAGACTCCGTTCTCACTCATAAACGTCTCAAAGTTTCAACTTCTGATCTGAAACTTTTGGTGGTTGAATATTGTAACAGTAGCCACTGGAATTAGTAGATACTGACCCTTGTGCCACATGACAGGGCATATATAACTGTTTGTGACCCTGACCAGGTTCATGTGACTGAGGCGAACAAATTAAGTTTAGTCTCTTACTAGAGTTCCTGCATGCTAGAATTTTATTGTAAAGGTAAAAGTGACTTTTTTAAAAAAGGAAATTAGTCTATCGATATAAAATTCACTTATGCAGAGAATAGTATTAGTTTTAAAACATTTTGTCCCCATTCACATGACATGTATCATGTTGTTTGTAAGCATGAGGAAAACAAAAGATAGCTCAGTCTCACTGCCTTCAAATTTGTGGTTGTTACTAGTGAATGTCTGAACATTTCTCTTTTCTGTTTTCAGCATAGATTTTTTAAAATAATTTGAGGTATTGTTTCTCTGTTGTTTTTCTTCAGTTCTTATTATCTGCAAGATGTGTAACATGACAAGCATTGAGCATCTATTTATGTGGAGCATTGAAGGAAATGGAGAGTTATAAATATGTATGTCTGATGATAATGTGCAACTATGACAAATATATTCCTGCCTATATTTTTTGGCAGTGACCATTCAAAGCTATGGTTCATCAAAATAAATAGTAAAAATATCGTGTTTAAAATGTACTGGTTGCATAAATACTCAAAAATCAAACAATGTGTTCTTAGTCCCAGGTAGAAAAGCTCCTCTTTGAAATATTTGGAGACAGATGTTCCTGTGTCTCCCTGTCCCTCAAGATCCATTTTCTGCAGAGCTCTTTTAAATGTGAGAGAGGATAGAGTTTCGCAACAGTTTATTGCTAGATTTACAATGCTGGCGACAAAGTCGTTTTTAAAAAATGGGATAGACTTCTCCCAGGAATTGATCTCTGGTTGGGTTAATGGATTATATGGTCCAGACTGTGACTGTGACTAGCCCTTACACAGTAATGCTGCTGCGGTCAGCATGTGAGGTCTGGGCTTGTAGGAAACTTCTTCTGGGAGCCCAGCACTTCTAACCCTCTGGGTAACCTCTGCATCAGAGAGCAAGAATAAGACAGGGTCACGCTTACACCTCCACATTGATACAAAGAGCAGGAAGAACAATCACTGCCTTCACAAAGCTGCTGTAAACCAGCAATGTCCCAATGTTGGTTTGACTAGAGAAAGATGGTTCCTTTTGCAATTAGTCAGAACTTGTTTTGTTTGAAACAACCAAGACTCCTGGTCAGCACCTAGAAAATTGATAATTTGCCTGTGTATTTTGATATTATTGATTAGATGTTGTAATGTTCTTTATTGTTCCTTAGGTATTAGCTGAAATCAGCAGGATGCAAAATTGACACTTCAGATTTCATATTTAATTATTTTAGCATTTTAAATTACTTTAAATAATTTCCAGAAGACTTGTGTGACAGCAAAAGGCAAAAATAATGGCTGAAATGGTTTGGTGCATTAAATTGGGTGAGGTTTTTCGTCCCTGCTGAGTATAATGAGATTGTACTGTGTCCCAGAGTCTTTATCATACCACATAACTGGTTTGTGAAACTTTCTTGTTGTGGACAGCTTGGTCTTGCTGCCAGCAACATCAGTGGCAAAACTCTTTTATTTTGATCTTTGTCAGAAGGAGGATTAGGCTGCCCAGTGCCTGCAGTGTGGCAGTTCTGTGTCTTCTCAGCACTGCTACAGGTATATCATGATCTGCATCCAGGGCTGCTCCGCAGTGCTAAAACTAAAGCAGCACAGAGTAAGAGGAAAGCAAGCAAAAACTTCACAAATTCACTTTTGAAATGTAAACCCTTTATAAAAGGTTGCAAGATAGCAGCTATTAATTTTGGCCTGTCTTTTTGGTTAGTGAATGCTTTTGAAGTGGCTCTAGCCTTAGATCAGGGTAACTTCATTATGCATTACTTAGCGATGGCTATGTTTTGCTCACATAAATGAGTATGTTTTTGTAAGAACGAAACAAAGAGATGGTACTGCACCGATGTAGAGCACGTATATGCATACATACATGCACGGGGGCAGCCCAATTCACTTTGCCTCTTGGAATCTCCAAGAAGAGGAAACTCCAAGGCAGATGCCATTTGCCTGCCCAGTGCAGCAGCCTGAGGCTCACCTGCCTTCTGGGGACTCTGGTGGTGGAAGGGGCCTGCTGCAACAGGCCACTGCTTGCATGTGGGGCAGATGAAGAAGAGGCGGGTGAGGAAGGGGTCGCCCTCCTCTCCTGGAGGACCTCGAGGTGAAGGAGCCACTGCCACGGGATGGCTGCGAGGCAGAAGGGTGGAGGCTGAGGTTGCTGTTCTCAGGTGGAAGCCATACTTTGAGGAAAGAAGTGGGACAGAACAGCCATCGCCGCTGGAGAGCAGCTGATGCTGAGGCAGGAGGTGGGTGCAAGGCCACGATGGAATAGGGGGGTAACCTGGCTCCTGTGGAGAAGAGCGAGAAGGAGCGCTGCTGCTGTGGTAACCACTGAGGCAGCCAAGGGCCTTGAGGGGCTGCCAGGGTGAGCTGAGGGCAGGGCTCCCTGGAAAGCAGTAAGGACCTGATGCTCTGGGAGCTGGTGGCCTGAGTGGGCTGGGGTGGGCTGTTTCCCACAGGGGAGGCCTGTGATGGAGGCTGTCAGAGTATGTTCCCAGGCGGGGAGGTCGCTGCAGCCCTGCCGCCGTGTCAGGACTGGCAGCTCTGTGTGTGGGGCTCAGGCGTACGTGGGGTTCAGCTATACCCTTTTATTAGCAAAACGAGAAAGTCTGGGAAATCCAAACCTCTTGCCATCCCTCCAGCTTTCTACAGGTAATTAAGAACAATTACACAAGATGTTACCTCGGGCAAATCATATAAAATTAAGAGTACAGTGCTGTATTGTCAAATTTCACATCAATAGGAAGTTTTAAAATTCACAGACTTCTGGAGTTCTGGTGGTTTAGTGCTTGTTCACGATACATACCAGGGGAAACTGTACAGTAGATAATCCCATGCAGGAATAAACGTGACTGATTTCTGTTTGCTTTCAAATAATTACATTTATTTACATCAGTTTAACCTTCATTTAAGATGTCATGCATATCTCAGCTAGTATAAAGCGTGTAAAAAACCAAGCTTCTGTGGGAATTATTTTGAGTAGGCATTTTGTTTTGCGTGTAATTAATGGATTCTTACCTAAAGTAGAAGTTATAAGTAAAAATAAGCTAATAGTGAGTGGTAGTTTGCTACTGTCATTCAAATAGTGGACAGTTGGATAATTACAGACCATCAAAGAACTACTGCACTGCTGATTATTATCTTTTAAGGATTTAACAGACTTTCATCATTCAAAAGAAACTTGCATTGAAGTCTTCAAATATATGCTATTAATAAAATAAGCCTATTAAGTGGCGTGATAGCTGGTATTTACAGCTCACCCAGGAGAAAAAGTCATCTTCCCTTTGTGCGGTACAGAATGCCACATGGTGAGATTGGTAGCCAAATCTCATTTATTAAGCACATGTACCTGCATGTGTACTGAGGGCTTACTTCTGAAAACTTGTAAGCATTTTAGCTGAGAAGCTTTGGAGCAGATTTGAACTATACTTCTGGAGAAAGATACTTGAGTGTTTGTGAGTGTTTGTAGGGCCAGACCCTGAAAATGTCAGAAAATCCATGTGTACAACTCTTGTATGCAAACCTTTGAACTGAAAAGAAAAAGTACCAGTGAGGAAGATGGTAGCAATAGTTGCATCTGCTCTGATCTAGAAAAGTGTGTAATTTCTGACATATTTTTACGTGTGTACTTATTCCATTCCAAAATTCCATTTTGTTATTTAAAAATCCTTATGAATAATATCTTGATATGTATTTACAGAATCAAACGTTCAAAATGGAAAAAGTCACTAGCTACTGAAGTATTTTTCACAGTTGTCATTCTCCATTTGTTTAATATTAACATGAAGAAAGCATAAATTTCCATGCTAATTTTAGTTGAAAGCTGGATGTACGATGGGAATGATGTGTTACATATCCCACCTTCTCACAGAGGTAAACCTGTATTTAATACATCCTAGGCTATGATCTTTGTATTTTGTGATATGAACATTTGAAGCATAAAAATGAGAAATGTGTTTAAGCACACAGTAGTGCTGGGGATAGAAAACTTTTTGTCTTGGAGGAGGAGTGGGTACATACAGTGTAGAGCTGATTGTGATATGTTTCTATCAGAAGTACTGCAGAGCTCTTGGAGCTTGTCAGGAGTTTGGATTCAACACTGCTGTGCTCATCTGCTATAAACCCTGTGCAGTTAGCAGACACGTTGCCTCCAGTAAGGAGGCATCCATTGTCTAAGCTGACCCCTATAGTTTACCTACCCATTTATCTTGTGTTGATACCAGAACGAAAGAATCGGTCTTGCATCTCTCATTCAGAATATGAGATTTGATTATTCATCTGAGTAAGGATTCCGTGATGGGGATCATAAACCTTTGTAAATAGAACACTGAAATTGTAAATAATATAAAACAAATGCTATTTAGTTTATGTTATTGTATTCTTCAGTCGCTTTCATTGAGCCAAAGTCTAATAATCATTAAGGGATGTAAATAATATAAAGATATATGGTTTACACAAAAGGTCAGTTGCAGTCCACAGTTATTTTTAATTCATCAAATTGTTTTCAGCAGGCATATCTGTATGTAGCATAATCTCTTGCCCATTTTCAGCAAAACATCCCGATATTCATCATAGATGAAAACAGGGCTGGAGGAAGAGGAAATGAACAATTTTCCAATTTATGTAATTTAAGAGAAACATGGTGGGGGTCTTTAATGGCCATTGGCTGTATGAAATACAAATTATCTGTACCTACCAAGCTGCACAAGCTTGCTGAAGATGGCAGAAATGTTGCTTTTAAAGAGTTCCGTAGTCTTCTGTTTTCTTATAAATCAGTTTGTGTGTCATTGAACTGGACACCTTTGTTTGTAAAAGACCATAAATATATGTTTTGTTACTATTATCACAATTGAACATGGTTTAGCTTCAGGGTTTTGGCATAATACTTTATCAAGCTCTAAAAAATTACTAAGTTAAAATCAAAGGAAAGAATTTCAGGGAATGATCTGTTTTAAGGTTGCTTGTCAGTTTCATTGAGAATGCATCGATTTTAACCATAAAATTGTCTTGATTATGTTTTTTTTTAGAAAAAAAGAAAAAAGATTGACCATTTCCAGGTGCATTGACAGATTTGTGCACACCTCTTTTGAGGGTTTTTTGCATGGTGGTGTTTTTTTTCTTTTAATAATCTGCAAAGAAGAAACAGGTTAAACCTTTGAGAACCTGGAAATACCAATTGCCTGAATACATAAGGAAAGAAATTGTTAAAGTGCTGTGAGTGTTAGCAGACTTTTTTAAAGCTAGTTAATGCAGTAACGACAAGACTAGGAATGGTTTATAAGACTGAAAAATATGCTGTGCTTGATCATATGTTTTATATCTTTTGTATTTACACTTAGGTAGTTACTTGTGGAAATTGAGCAAATGCAGAGTGTATTAACATATAATGTGGAAAAAAAGTGAAAAAGCTAATGGTACTGCAATTACTGCTTGGCTGCATGAAAAACTGACAATGCTGGATTGTGTTCTTTCGAAAAATACATAGTTCTAATGTGTTGTAATGCAGGATGATTAGGAGTCTCTTCAGTAGCTATTGGGATATGTTGCAGTGTGTATTAATATACCATTTTTTCTTAGAGTTTCATATTTATATACGATGTTCACCTGGAGGCAGTAAACAATTGCTAGATGAACTCGAAGAAATGTAGGAAGGCTTTTGTGTAGTGAAAGAAAAGTGAGAAAGGAGAAAGGAAAAGGAACAGTTTTAGTCCTTTCAGGCCTAGAGGGTTTCTGGGCAGATGAAATGAGATTTTGCATGTTGTCTAACTGCTCTTGGACTTACTGTTAAGGCCCTACATTGCAGTCTCAAGGAGAAGATGGGGGACTTCGGTATTGTCAATATGCTTCCTGAGAGGATTATGCTGTGTGTGATTGTCAGTGTTCCGTGTAGCAGTAGAGATGTCTGAATGGAAGATCCATTCCCCCAAGGTTGTCACATCTCAGTAAGCATTCTGGTCACTTGAGCCAGGGACATTTTGACCAAAATGTATTAAACTGCAGAGATGTGATCTCTTCTGTTCTTATGTATGAAGTACTGCATGGGATTCTTTACTTGAGATCAAGTTGTCTGCATTTTATTCCATTACCAAACTGCATGTGTGTGGAAAGGGGGAAGGAGATTCAGCCTGTGTATGTGTCTGAAATAATTTATAACATGGTTAATAGCAATAACAATGGTTAATAATAAATTTTCTCTGAAGTCCCTTCTGACAAGGACAATGGCAGAACAGGATTGTGGCTCCTTGTAACACCCTTGCTCTGTCTTACCTTTTATGGACCAGCTTAACTATATTAAATGTCCAAACAACAGTCTTTGTACACTGTGGTCATGCTTTAAATATGTATCATGCTTTTATTTTACCTTTGATTTCTTTGGCACATGGTGCTATAGGGAATTAAGATAGAGTGCAGTCATCTGTCCAGTTTCCTTCCTTTAGCCATATTGTATATTAAACTCCCAGGCCACACAGTGTTCTGCAGCAGATTACCCAAGAAATAATAAATCCTTGGTAAGAGCCATCAAAGCATCATTGCCAGTTTGTAGCTCCTAAAAAGACCCGCACATCTCTTTCACTGTCACTGCATTATTGATTAGCTTGAGAAATACTGAAGCTGTATTGATTGCAAATATTTAGGGATGAAAAAGGAAACATTGTCCTCGAAGGTAATTTGCAGTCCTCTTGTCTCTGTTAAAGGGATCTTTTTTCTTTCCTCTTTCTCTGTCTGTCTTCTGTCTATTATAGGCTGTAGGCTGATGTGTTCATCCGAGAGTGCTGGCAAGTGGGCAAGTGGCTGGGGCCAGTAGTCACCAAAAACCTGAAAGAGGGCAAGCGAAGGACAATTCTTAGATAAAGATTACTTGATTGGTTCTGCACACAGATGCATTTTGACAGAAATTATAGGAAGCAAACCCCATTTTCCATTTGGCTCTGTTGTTTTAATTAATTTGTTTTTAAAATGATCTTGATGATCCAGGCAATCTAGGCCATGAGGTCTGAAACAGTCCTGCCTAAGACAACACGTAACTGGCTGATATTCTAGTCCCATTAGACAGCACAGCTGATGGAATCCCAGCACATTCCATCTCTGATATTCATGGGTTCTCCTAATCCAGTTATAGGAATACCCTGTGCAGCCAGGCTAGAAAATAAGACCTGAGAAAAATCTTAGCTTGTTGATTCATTCAGGTGAAAGTTTGAAAAGGGACTTTGCAAATGAAGAACAGTAAAATACACAACGAAACAATTCCCTGGAAATCAGTCAAATCGCTTCTCATTGTTTCTTCTCCAAGAAGTCCCTTCTTAGCTATGTTGACACATGCAGGTGGTTTCTGCCTGATTGGGGTACAGTTAGTTCTGTGCCTGGTACTTAGGCTGAAATCATTAACATGTGTCTTGCGCTTTACCTGAATGAAAGGCGAGTTCACGGGTTATTATTGCCCATTTTTTCTCTTTGCTCCTGCACTTCCCTGTTTCGATTACAAATCCCCCTCCGGGCACAAAGCAAGCTGGACACCTACAGTGCAGCTAAAGAGTTATTTGTTCCCTAGGTGGACACTAATGAATGACTGCAGTGCTGCCCTGAGTGAGGGGGTCCCCACTATTAAAAGTTTAATAGAAAGATCTGAGAAGCTGGGAGCCAAGAGGAGGAGGAGGGGACGGGGAGCTAGGAGTAACTCACTAAGTGCCTTCTCTGTTCCTTTGCGGTAGAGGAGATTATACTCTCTGCTAGGATAGGAGCAACTGGAGAGAGGTCAGTTCCCTTTGCCTTCTCCTTTTTCCTTCATTCTCACCACCAGCTGTTGCAACTGCAAAAATATGTTGGTTTCTTTCCACTGTAAAATCTCGGAAAGCAGGAGGAATATGGCCTGTCTGAAAAATAAGCTAATTCAGTCATCCTTTCACTTTTCTGGGGTTTTTATCCTTTTGTTTTCTTCCCATTCCTCTTTGTTCTCTTTTTTATTTTCTCCATAAGCTCCCTCTCTTCTCTTTGCTCTCCATACTCTACCTATCTTCCTCTACCTCATGCTTTTAAAGACTTGGCACCAGGATACTTACATTTGATTTAGGAGCTGAAAGGTTTTTGTTTGGTTTTGGGGGATTTTTAATGTTCTTTTTAATTATTCTTTAACTATTCCAGCACCCACATGAATGCCTGTCTATGCTAAGTGACCATAAAGTTTCATAGAACAGTACAAATACTTTGTGCCTTATTTCAACCGAGCTAAGTGTAAACCTCTTAATTTTTTCTCTCTCTCACTTAATTTTAGGAGAGTGAGATCTAATTTTAGTTTTGCTTTTAGTTTTTTGATCTAGGCTCCACTACTGTAGCATCTGTCCATGTCTGAGACTGTATGCAGAAAAGAGATTGGTTACAATAGAGATATGTATCCTTTAGTTTCTCTCTGTTGTGTATTGCCAAGAATATTCTGAATATCTCTTACATAACCCTTATAAGGAATACAATAAATCTCTTGTATAGAATCCCTATTGTAACTCCAAGAAAAAGATTTTTATTGCACGTTCAGGTCACCAACATGTTTGGTATCCTGGGGTCCTGCAGGATGCTGCTCACACTGCAAGGGACAGCCAGGGAACAGCAATGGAAGGAACTTCCCTGCACCAGAGCTGTTTGACAGAGATAGCATTCTGCTGGAGCTAACTGTGGCCATAGGAATCCGAGTTTGTTTTCATGGTGAGATATCCTAACTTCCCTCTATTTTGGCAACAGAGTTCTAGGATAGAGACCTCTGCTAATCTTCTGATATCTGGTAATAAATGTAGCTGGAGGAACTAAACTGCTTCATGGCTCTTTGGACTACCTGTGTCATCTTTCACATAAAGCTCTTCTAGAAGGGAATGCAGAAAACACTTTGAGCCTGTTAATGCATCCTGAAAAGAGCACCAGTGCCTAAATTTGATGCCTAATCTCTTTGAAACAATCTGACTAAGAAAAGTCTTCCATAAGCAATGTTTCCCATACAACATGTCAGCACAGGTTTCTTAAGATTTTTGGCTGGCCAAACGTATCATATTCCAGTTTGGAAATATCTGGAGTGGATCCACAAAGCTTACCTGTGTTTTCCTCTCTCACTGCCTTTCCTTGAAACCTTAGTGTTCTGGCTGAATTATAGCACTTGGGCAGATATAAAGCTGACTCCTGTGATCACCTGCAAAATAACTTTTAGAACTGAGGTAGATGTTTTTCGGTGAGACTAATCCAGGGAAATGTGTTTTCCTGAGCATTGCAAGGATACAAATGTTGTGGGTTTCTATTTTTTAACAAACAGTGTTTTGAGTATGCTCTAAAATTTGTTTTCTTTTTTTTTTTTTGTTCTTAAATGTAATCTAAAAAAATACTTTTCTACCATGACAGTAAATTTGGTTGAACTTGAAGTCAGCACATGCTTTCATATTGCTCTGAATACAGTTGCTATCCTGTACCGAGGCCTATGTTTAGAACAAAAATCTGAATCCTGGACTCCAAAAAATGCTAAAATAGGTTGCTGCTTCTGAAAACACAGGCAGGCAATTCTGCTCCTTTGCTGTGTGTTCCATAGAGACAATGTCAAAGTTCAGTTGCATAAGACTCACTCTTATTTTCACGACATTTACTATTATTTTAGGAAGTCTTAAGCATTCTTTAGGTACAGTATGAAAAACCTGCAAGGAGAGGAAATGTCTCCCTTTCTTACCGTGAAAATAGGAAGTGCTTGAGAGAATTAAGTGCTATGTGAGAAGCACCATTACTCTCCTCGGTGCTATGCTCACTTCTTATGCTAGCAAAGTTTTCTTCTTTTCACTTTTCTGAAGCACTGTCTTCAGATTGATTTTGGTTGCATGGGTTTTTTTTTTTTTGCATGGAAACTATTAAACTGACTGCCATAATGATTGTACTCATTTCAGTGGTCACTCAGAGCAGATAGATTGCAGAGAGTTGCAATGCAAAATTCCCCTTATGGGATATCAGATGAGATGTGAAAATCAGTATTGAACGTAGTCCTCTAGGTTTGGGTTGGGTCTGGGATTTTCTTTGTTTCCACAGCTGCAGACTATATTCCAAATTACTGACAATAACAATGGCTGTTCTAGAACTTTGTCACAAGTCAAAACAACTCCTTGTCTCTCCTGAATGTAAGTGCAGCTATACATATTGTGATCTGGAACCGGGCTGTGCTGTTTCCTTTGGGTGAACATGGTTATGGAGGTTGGGAGAACAGCTGACTTGTAGGTTACTCAACAGTCTACAATTAAGAATATTCCAAGATTTCTGGATTTTCTCATCTGGCCTTCTCTGTGACTTGCATTATAGGAGAAGCCAGCGTTAAGTGAACTGGAGACGTCAGTAAAATACTATTGTTCAGTCTTGTTCTTTGCTTTTAAGGTATGTTCATCCTACTTGCAGGGGTGTCCTTTCAATTATAACACTTTTCTGGCTTTCCTAACAGACCCAAGAAAAGAAGATTTTAGTTAAAGTCTTAAAAAAAAATACAAGAAGCCACATTTGTATCTGAAAACCAGCAAATCTATATAAAAACAACTGAACAAAACCCCCTCCAAATGCATTGCATTTGAGGAATGAGAAAAACAACTCTTGCAACTGATCAAGACAAACTGTTTATACCTTCCAGCCTTTTGAATCCTTCTTCAGCAATAATGCCTTCCATGGCTTCACGCCTGCAGCTCCACAAGCAAAAAAAAATTTGCCATGGAAATCTAATTCTCTGCTTTCAATAATTTTAATAGTGCTGTTGAATTATAACAATTGTCCATTTATTTTAACGTCTTGGTTCTGGTAAAGTCTAGAGTCATATGTTTCAGAGGAAAACACAAGAAAGCTTTGGTAAGCTGTGCGCTCACAGACTTTGGTTACAAAGTAAGCAATCAGAAATATGTTTGAGCAGAAACTGAGTAGCTGCTCTGAAATTTTTCATGACTATGATTTTTTGTAGTTTAGGCTGAGTTGTAACCCAAGAGCTGACAAATAGCTGACCAAAAATGACACATAGAATAATAAATAATGTAGGGGCATGTGCTTGTTGGAGGGTAAACTGTGCTTTATGTGAGAAATTGTAGAAGTAGAGTAGTTAATGGGTAATTTGGCTGTGTAAGTGGGGACATTATTTTGTTTCTGTTATATTCTACTGAATTGATTTTAGAAACAGTTCTGAGTGAATTACTACGAATTTTTCTGAACAGAAGATGTATATATGGTATGTTTCTAAAACTCATGAACAACGCCCTATATTAACTCTGACATTCGAGAATCAAAGCCTATATCTGAAGAAGGTCACAGATGTCATAGCAATGAACATGTGAGCTCAAAATAACAATAAAATAATGTTATTAAATAAGTAAATATTTAAAATAGCTACAATATTTTCTATTAAATAGCATAATATTTTCATCGATTCCTGTGCAATAGCTTTATATACATTTGTGCTTTTATAAAAACATAAACCAAAATAGAATTCATTACTAGTGAATCCAATAATGGTATTTAATCATATACAGTAGATACTGAAAAAAACCTGATAATGTCTACAAGAAACAGTGGAAGAGAGCTGTCTTGAAACAAAGAACAAAACACTGATAGGGAGGATGATTAGTGTGAAGTAGCAGCCCTTTCTGGTGTCTGAATACCTTAAACAGCACTTGGTCTCTTCCTTTCTGCTGAAGGTACAGTCAGTAGCCTTCTCTAAGGGTAGATAGCTAATCTTTTCCACTTAGGGAGCAGTGACAGGTAATGTTGCTCTCTGGTATGACCACTCGCTGTTTAGTGCTTCAATAGTCAGAGAAAGCCCTTCATGTTCAGATCTTCGGTGGGTTTCAAGCTGAAGAGGTAACATTTGCTGTTATTTATGAGCCTTTAATTTTTTTGGTTTTTTTACTTTGTAAGACTTTCAATGAAAGAGTGCAAGGTTCAGTGGGGAAGAATGCTGAGAAGAAAGGTGCCAAGTGACTCCATAACCTCACCTGCAGCATTCTCACTGTCCGGTTGCACTGAATATCCCGTTGCTTTCAATATCTAATGACCAATCAATCCTGTGTTCCTCTGAGACCCTCAAAGTTAGAGCTTGTGCTCAGTATCAGCACAGCAAAGTCTTTTTTTAGATCTGGCCTCTAGACATAGTCAAGTTTACATTCATTAAAATGAATGTTAATATTCATGTGTATAAAGTTCAGTTTTTCAGGGCCCCAAATCCATGTCCAAGCGTTCATCCACTGGTTAGGCCTTTGTTCAGACTGAAATCTGTGAACTAATTTTTCTGACCCTGATTGTAGCAGAGGTCTGGGTAGGAAAGTGTAACACTCCAGAAACAATCTTTAAGTATTTATTACTGTTGAGGGCTTGAATAGCTTGTCTTTCTCCTCCGTGTTTTAAAAGATGCTGGTCAATAAGATACCAACAGCACACAATAAAATAATGGATCAGTACCTTGACAATTTATGTACTTCTTTGACATTTATGTACTTCTTGTGAAAATATTGGAAAGACTGAGCTTTGGGCAGCAAACAGAAGTTGCTGACTGGGCTAAGGAAGGTAGTCTTGTAGTGTTGCAGAATAAGGTGTTGTCCAAAACATGCTCTTGCTCTAGCTCCTGTTGATGAAGACTTTTTGGTTTCACAAGTGAGGTGGGACTTCTTGGTCTTGAGTGGGCAGAGAGTAGCAGGTAACCAGTGTCTGCTTGGAAAGGAGTCAGCACTCAGTGTAGGTGGGTGTCATGTGCCTGTAACTCCAAAGGCCTGCAGTGGACAGAGAGTTATCAGGCAGAGCTTCATGGAGCCACAAGGAGCAAATGAAGCAACAGATACTGTAAGATGTCAAAGAGATGAAAACAGTGTCAGTCTGCGAAAGAAAAGGGGAAAACTTTTGCTTGGATGTGCGGATGGAAACTTTATATTTGGTGGACCCAACAGTATAGATTTACTGTAAGGTAACGTGGGACGTGGATTTTGATAAAATGGTAACAGGAACATTAACTTTCTACACTGCTCTTTTCAGTCACCTGAAAAGGTAAATACAGTTGAGGTACACACATGCAGAGGGATGCTGCCTGTTTTAAACAGTCCAATTCTTCCCCGCAGTCACTTAAAATTACCTTTTAAACACATTATTAGAGCCATTTGCAAAGATATTTGGGAATTACATTTTGGCTTACACGTGTAATAGGTGAATTAGCAGCAGACAAGAAGGCATTTTCACTCCGGCTTGTGAATTATCCCCCAGAAAAAAAGAAGCTGCTGTGAACAACGATTTGGGGAATTAGTCTTTCATCTTGGCTAAGATGAAGGAAAGCAATGGTTTTCATCATTTGCTTAGACTTTGCGCATTTCTCAAGACTCGTTGAGCAGGAGCCGGGTTTTGCACACACAGAGCGGGCGGCTGCCCGCTGGTTGCCAGGACTCACAGCAGCCGAGTGAAGCGGTGGAAGAGGCCCGGCATGGGTGTCTCTGTGGCGCAATCGGTTAGCGCGTTCGGCTGTTAACCGAAAGGTTGGTGGTTCGAGCCCACCCAGGGACGGCGCTCGTTCTTTTGACCCTCGCCTGTCGTTTTGTGAGCGCCGGGGGAGGATGTGCGATTACCGCTGGCGGCCGTGCAGGCGCCGCGTGCTGCTGGGCAGGGGGCCCGCGGCGGGGAGCGCGGCGCAGCGAACGGTTCCGCCGCTCCAGGCGACTGCGGGGCGAGACGGCTGCGGGCCTGCGCCTCCCGCCCCCGTGAGCGGCGGGGTCGTGTATCTCCCGGCCAGCCCCAGGCTTCATCCTCTCCGGGGGTTGTGCCCCCGGCTCACGGGCCTGGGGCGGGCAGCGGGGCTGCTGCGGACGGCTCGGTCCGGAGGCTCCGCGAGCTTTTCCATGTGGTGCTCGGGCGCTGGAAGGTGTGAAGGCAAAGATCTTATTAGAGCCGCATGATGGTGATCAATGATGATGCCGAGAGATGAGGGGTTGCTTCAAGAAGCGCTGCGTTTACGGCGCTCGGGTACTCGAGCTCTCGCCATGGGATAACCTGTGTCGGAGTCGAGGCTCGGGGGTATTTGCGGATTGTTGCAATGACTGTTGTGCCCGGCTATGTCCTCCCTGGCCAGCGCTCGCGGGTGCAGAGGCGGACACGTACGGGCGGTGATCTCGTCCCTCCCCGGTGGAGGAAGGCAGCCGGGTTTCCCAGCCTTCGCACATCGCCGGGAAAGGACGACGCCGGGCGCTCTGGCAAGCGGAGAACCGGCCGCGGGGCGTTCCGGACCGTGCCCCCTCCCCCTGTGCCCGCCCGGTCCCCGGTGGGTCCCTCTCCCGCCCGGAGCGGGAGGTGTCTCCAGGCCCGTCTCCTGCTGCCAGCCAACGCCGCCGCTCCGGGCTCGCCCTGTCCTCCCGGAGCCGCTTTGCATAAATGAATGTTAACAGCAATTACGTTGGGAGCTTCGCCTAAACGTATCAATTAGAAGTTGGCACCTTCGCCGCGTCGGAGCCCGTGAGCTGGTTCCAATGAGCGTTCCGGCCGTGTGAAGCACGGCTGCCTTCCAGACCCGCCTCTGCCAACTCTGCGTGGATCTATTTACAGTTCATAGAAAACAGAATTCGTACTACAAATGCCCCTTTCCCCGAGTGAAGCTGTATTCCACTGATGTTTTTCAACTCGCCTGCTTCGAATAAGGGATACAGCCCTCTTAAAGGTCAGGCTGTGCCACGGATTTACCGCTGATGACAAGATACGGCCTCACTGGCTACCACACCGGTGAACAGCCCTGTGTTTAGAAACACCGAAGTCACAGACCCTAACTCGTTGCTGCGCTGTAGTTGCAGCAATCCGCTGGCTTTTTTTTTTTTTTTTTTTCCCCTATCACCTCTATCTTTGACATTTCAGTAAAACATTTTGGAAAAGGGGGCAGCCGTGTGCTTGGCGTCAGGGTAGGGTGAGGTCGCTGCGGGACCCACGGAGCAGCCTTCGCCAACGACCTCACCCATATATATATTTCCTACGGATGAGGGAAATTCTCTTTTAACTAGAGCCATTCAGATAAACGCTCTTCTTGCTGTTTCCGTGTTGGCTGCGGGGTGGATCCAGCCCGGTGGCAGTGCACTTGCTGCAGCCAGCAGAGCCTCACGAGGGACAGAAATGTTCAAACCTGCATTTGTCCGTGCCTGGATTGCCTCGAGAGCAAGGCAGACATCAAGAGCTTACAGGAATCGACGACGACAAATTGATCCTGTCAGTATAAGGCATCAACGCCTGGGAAGGCAGTTAACAATTTAGGAACTAAAATGTACCAAACCGATGCTTCAGGAAGAAGGACAAGCGGTTCAGCGAGCATAGAGCAAGTCTTGCTTTACTTAGCAAGTCCCAGATGCGTTTTATGGAGGTGGTTATTGCTGACCACGCGGTTTGCTAACACTCTTGCCAGTTGTTGCACGTTGGTGTCCAAATGTCCGCCACCAAACCTGTGAAAGAAGACGGGGCATGGAGGCACCGGCGCCGTGCCCGGAGCCGCGTGTGCCCGGAGCCGAGGACGGGGCTGCGCTGGGCTCGGTGATACCGAGCGACGCTGCGGCGGTGCGTGAAAAACTCGTTTTGTGGAAGTGCAAAGCTCGTGCATGGGAAGTGCCTCATCCCATCTGCTCACTGACTAATTACAATTAAGGTTGTGGAAAACGGGAAACCTGATCCATTTTTGGGGAGGAGATAGGGAACCGAAGCTTTCTTTGTATGAAGTAAATTATTTTTTAGAGGTCAGCGAAGCTTTCAGTTCTCAGCCGTGAAAAAAAAAAAAAAAAAGCTTCTAGCTGTGTAACGTACCCAGAGCAACCACTCGACCCTTACATTAATCCCTTTATCTATATGCAGTTTAGAGTAAACCGGGTTTTAAGTACAAGAAGGGGCGGCATCATCCAATACTTTTAAGAAAAAGGCTAGGCACAATCCAAGCGGCTTCTTAACAGATACCAGGTTAAATCCCAGCGTGAGTATTTCTAACCAATATTCCAACCAATTTCTAACGGCGCTGGGGATGTCCAAGAGAAACCAGACCCAGCGGGCTTAGGTCAGACAACCAACCTGGCGTTTCTGCGCCCGACGTCACCAGCGCCTGCAGAAATCCCGATCACCCGCACCGGGCCGCGGCTCTTTGTTCCCGCGGCGTTGGGACGGGGACGCGGGACTGCGGGCAGCCAGCGAGGCCGGGCCGGGCGGCCGCCGGTACGGCTGGGGCCAGCGGGCACAGCTCTGCCCCGGTACCCTCCCGCGGGCTGCGCCGGGGGCTTCGCACCTCGGGCCGGCCCGGCGGGCTGGAGGGGTCGCGGGAGCCCGGAGCCTCCCCGCTGCGTCCGGCGGAGCAATGGGGTAGGGGAGCGCCGGCGCCCCTGGCCCGAGCCGACCCCCGCCGTTACTCCGGGGACACGCAACACACACGCACACGCGGGGACAAAAGAACATTCTGCTCCCGCCACGGGGAACCCCAAGGGCGAGGTCGGCCGTGCGTGGAAGCTGCCGGGGGGGAACCCGCGCCGCCCCCTCCGCGGGGCTTTCCAGCGGGCGGGGCGGTGGCGCCCCCGGGGTCGGGCTGCGGTTCCCCGGCGCTCCGTGAGCATCACCGGACTTGTCCCGGCCCGGGCACCCGCGGGAGGCAGCGCCAGCCCGGCAGCGGGGCAGAGCGAGCCCAGCTCTGAATCACAGCAGCCGCGAATGGCGGGAACCTCTGCATGGGACTGTAGAGATCATCCAGCCCAAGCCTCTGCTAAAGCAGGTTCCCCTCCATCAGGTCACACAGGAGCGTGTCCATGTGGGTTTGGAAANCCGCGGCACGGCAGAGGCAGCCAGCCGAAACGGCGGGCGCAGGGCCGCGCCGGGGTCCGCACTGCAAAGGGGGCAGTTTTGAAGCAGCCCCCTTTGAACTTGGCTGGTATTTAAGGACTCGGGAGGCAAATCAGATGGGGAATAAAATATTCGTAGTCTTTAATAAAAGCGAGGACCCCGAATACTTGAAACGTGAAAAACCGTAGAGCTCGCAGAAAGGGTGCAGAAAACAGCCATCTTGAATATTTTAATCTCTGGCAAGTGTTTCTTTGGAACAAAATGGATGTTGGAGGGAAACAGCATAGTTAACATTACTGTAGCCTTCCATTTCTAACACCATCCCTCTCGCAGAATTCAGCTGGCACGGAGCAATGAAACTGGAAGGAACGCCACAGCCTTTCATCTCCGTACAATGGCAATAAATAATCATCATCTGAATACTGTGGTCTGGAAATTTAGTACCTCTCTAAGTGATGGTGCTTTTTTTTACCCACGATTTATATTGATTTGCTTGCATCGATGGAAGAAGTCACATGTAACGCTGCAAAAAAAAAATCCCACTTCCAGAGCTCATGCAACATAAACAAACAATTGATTTGTATTCACCCCGAACATAGGTGTAAATATTTTATTTTTAAGGATACTGTACGGTGTTTCTCTCGCCGTAGTCAAAGGAGGTATTCCTACCGATTACCTTGGAGTTCAGAGTTTGTTGTGTATTCATGATATGAACCAATTATTCTAAGGATTCATTGTTTGGCCATAAAAATCACTCTAGGCTGAAATTAGGCTCAGAAAGTCCCCAGGATTTTTTTTTTCACTTTTACTAAAATGGATTAACAGCTGTCTTTATTTTTTCTTTCCTTTTTTTTTTTTTTCCTTTCCTTAAACTGATGATGGGGAAAACAAAATACCACATCCTGATTTCAGATGCTTGTTGTTTCCACATAACTGGAAAATAGCTTTCCCTTTTCCACTAAGAATTACAAGTCTATTCGTGCTGGTTGGGCCTTCCCAAATTTAAAAAAATTAATTTTCCTCTTTTTTTTTTTTTTTTGAAGAAAAAAAGGAACAATCGACTGAAGAGGGGGGGAGGAGGTAGTGAGAGCAGAGACAATAAGTCAGTGGTTTAGCTACACAGGCTCAGAAAAGCTCCTTCCCTGGGATTATTTATTTATTTCCTCGTTGCTGTTTGCTTACTTTGGATCTACTCCTTCGCAGATAAGCTCCGCAGAAACAACGTGCTTAAAAAAACCCCAAAGGCAGCTAATAAAAATAATGCAAGGATGGCTAGAGAGCATTGTCTGGAGATTAAAGAAATGGATTGCAGGGCTGAGCTGCTTGATTTTATTTACATACTGATTCTTTAATGTCAATTTGGGCAACATTTCTAATCCTAATTGCTAAGAATAAGGTTCCTGTTGAGAACTGTATTGTTCTTCTTGAAGTTTCTAATTTTTCAAGGAAATTTTGAGGTACTGCATATGCAATTCCTGATTGTTTCAGCATCTTGCTCCAGCTTTACTTTCTGCATCTGAGCATTTTCCCTTTAATTTCTCAGTGCCATACTTTCCCCCATAGATTGATACATTAAAATATATTTAGCGTCAGTTTCATTGGCATCCTGATGTTTATACAGCATTTCTCAAGACTGTTTGGATCAAAAGGCACGATGAAGTCAAGCAGCTTCCATGTCATTTTTCACAATTGGAGCACGTAGGAACCTCAAAAGAATAGTATTTGTGAAAAGCAGAGTGAGCAAAATCGCGAAAATGCAAATGACAAGCTCCATCAGAGGCTAAAATTACAAACTTATGTTTGTGAAGGAAAAAAAATGCATAGGCTAAAAACAATAGCAGGCACTGATTTCTTAATGTGCAGGTCTGGATCTAAAAATGAAAGTAACAGCTGAAATTGTTAGTGTTATCTAAGAAACAGGAAGATCTTAACTAGATTGAATAATAGTGGGAATTTGGAGGCTCCTGTAGGGCCCAGGAGAGGAAAGCCGTATCAAATTTGTTGAAAGCTTAAGGAACTGCATTTAAATGTCACAAAACGCCGATTTATGTGGGAAAGGTATGTAGGGTTCCAGGGAGGAAACAGGGTGTGGAGAAGGACTGAAGAGCTATACCTCTGTATTTTATCTGTCAGAGGTGAAGGACAAAGACAGTTAGAAGGAATAAATGGAATAAATCAATTAATTTAACTTGTCTGCTTGCCAAAGCAGGTAAGTTAAAAAAACCATCTCTTTAGTGATATTTGAAATACTCATTTTGCCTGACAGAAATGCATATACAGGAAGAGAAACAACACTATATTTTTCCTGTAAATAATAAAGCTTTTATTCATGAAGTTCATTTTCCCTCATGTACCTAAAGCATTGTTACATGACATGAGCTCAGATTTTTTTCTTTTTCCTGTAAAGTGTTATATTCCTTTATCATCATCATAGATTTGGTGACAAAACCTGAAAGCTAGATTGCACCTTAACAGGGAAACAGGTAGGGAAAGACTTGGGAATCCTTCTATTCATGCCTTCTAGAAGGACAAGAAATGTCTAGAAGCTTCCAAGTAACTAAGGCCAAAGGGACTGGTGATTTTATATTTTACTCTGAATGGACAGGGTATTCTGGTTGTTTTGTTTTCTTGTTGGGTCACTGCCACACCAGGCTCTGCAAACAACTGTGTTTATTAGAGTAGTGCATATATTGGTAAGGAATAATTGGTTTAACAAGAAGAGTGCTGTTTGTAAGTGTATCTATTTAAAAACCAGTTGAATCCGTTGCACTGTTTAAAAGATGATTGTAAAGTGGTGCACTAAAATGGCAGAAAAAACTGGAGTGATTGTTTTTGTCTTCTTTGCTTTTCACAGATTCCCTGAAACATTTCTGCTTTTCAGCAGATTACGTGTTTTTCAGATCACTTTTCTAAACACTTTGTCTTCTGTATCTTGGTAGAGGATAGGCAGTGATAGGTAGCTGCTATTCAAGATTCAGATCTTTGTTTTTATTGGAGGACATAGTTTAACTGACATTGTTTCTGTCTTGGGTGATATATATATATATTCTGAGGCTCAAAAATTACCTTCACAGATACTCTTAGTAGTTTGCTTAGCCCCAGCAGAGTCAAAGTGTTACCGAAAAGGCCTGAACCATTACACACACAGTGCTTGGTACTGTTGGGCCTCACAGGGTTGCCCTCCCTGAGGTACTTCCAGTATAAATGAGAGATAAAAACCATAATTAATGATGTGCAAAGTTCTGAGTTTAGACAAATATTTGCAAAAATGTTTTATTCATTTGCCTTTAGTGTTTCGTAATGGATTCTGTGTTTGGCTGGGTCTAAGTTAAAACGAAGAAAGAGAGGAAAAAAATAGTACTTTTCCTCTTTCGTTTTCGTTTGGGCAGTGCAGATCTCCTCAAGCAGAAGGTGGAGCTTCCCCAGAGCAGGAGCTGCAGTGACTGTCCTTGACTTCTCTCCTATGTATAGTTCACTCCCAACTTGTAACTTGTTCCATTGTGTCATATTGTTCAGAGTTTAGGATCTTCTGTATGCCTGACTGAAGTATTTTCCTTTTTTTTTCAGTCCTAAGATCCAGCTCTTTTTGCTCCTGTCACACTTAAAATCACAGATATGCTGTCTGGAAAGGTAATAATTAGGAGTTTAATGTGGAAGGAAGATAAGATTAGCTGCAGTAAAGATTTATTATTAGAAAATGAATAGCCTCATTTTCAAGATTTAAGAGACTTGTACAAATTATCTGCTGGACCTTTTTTTTTCCTTTTTTTTTTTTGGTTTTTTTTTTTTAGTTTCCAGTTCACATTAGTGCTGAAAGGATCGTTTGGGGCCTATTACCCAGTGTTTGGAAAGTTTTCTTGTAGTGGAAAAAATTGTAAGGGATTTGGAAATGAGGACTCATCTGGCTAGTAGATGTTCATAAAAATCTTAATGACTTCAGCAGCCTGAGGCTGTTGAGGCTGGGCTTGGATAGAAACTACTGGACTGGCTTACTGGAGGACCCCCTCCCTATACATGTGCTGGTGATAAGGGAAGGGTGGAAGCAGGCTTTAAAATCTTTAAGTATAACGGTGCCTGGGCTGACACTGCCTCTTTCAAAATTGATTCTATATTATAAACAGCATTAAAAGAAGAAGAAAAAAAAGAGTTACTCTAATGCATAGGACAGTTTGGGAGCTTATGCATAAAACTGTTGGGGTTTTCCTGCAAAGGCACTTTACAGTTTTCTGCATGCCATTTTCGTGCTCTAGTTTACAGCTTTTTCTAAACAGTATATTCCTCTGAACCCAAAGTGTTTTCAATTTAGTTTGTGTTGCTTTGGAGAGCTTTTTAAGCTAAAATCACAATGTATTTGACTTAAAATGATGACATCGCTATATACAGAAAAGCTGCTTTACAGCGTTTCTAGAGGCTTTTACATACTTCAGTAATTTTACTGTTACTCAGACATCTGTGTGCTTTTAACCCAAAGGCGATGCTGTTGATCTCGAGGGTGACTCGGCTTTGGGGAAAATATGCAAGGGAGAAATCTAATTTATGGTCAGTTTGACAGTTGCTTTGAAAATTGGAATGGTACGAAAATAATATTAATTCATTAACACCTCCCCCCACCTTCCCTTTCATAATCAGTTCTAGGATGGTCTGTAATACTCTGAGGGCATGATACTGCATTTGGGCCAGTGGGTGCTGTTGGCAATTGGAGATTATCTCTGAAATCCATGCTGATTTTCATTGAACATATTTAAATCTGCTTCTCTGTGAGACAATGCAGGAGATGTTGTCTTAGTCTCATGAGGCTGAATGGGTTGGCCCTGAAGGTGAAGAGTAATGTGATGATCCTGCTGGTGAAAAAAAGGTCTGCTACAGAAAAACTCAGCAAATTGTCATTCTCACCAGGAAAAATTCTTTTGTCGCTGAGCCGTGAGGCTGCAGTATGGTGCAGCAGGCTGCTGCTCTGCCAGTCTTTGGGGCATACCTCTCCCAACGTGCTGAAATCCCAGTACTGAGGGGGAGTACCAGCACAGCTATGGAGCTGTGAGTGTCCAGGGAAGACCTGCAAGGCGAGCTGCTGTGTCATGACGTTATGACATCGATGAGACCACCAAAGCAAGATGTACTTTGTTACCCTTACCTTTTGGGAGATATAGGGCTGATGAATGTGCCACTGAAGAAGACCTTTTTCTTTATGATTGGTTATGCATTGAATCCTATTACCCCTCTCTGCCTTTGCTAGGATTCCTCTTGATAGACAAGCAGGTTTTGGCTGTGCTGTTCATAACCTGCAGAGGAGCAACAGATTTTTGCAACAATACAGTGGTCACTCAGATATCCATATGGGATTATTTCCGGGGTTTGGTACTTTGGATGCTCTGCTGATTGAGTTAGTAATTCAAAATGTTCCCCTCAGTCTTTCTGGAGTATAGACCTAGGTGACCTCTGAGTTTAGAGAGGTCTGCCAGTGTCTTTGAGGGCATACACAGCAATGCGACAGGGTAGGTATATGTGAGCAGATAGTAGCAGGGCTCTGGAGGCTGCTGTGGCTCTCCCAGAGACTCCCAGCAGCTGCTGAAACTCCAGCCCCACCAGCCTCAGGCAATCACAGATCTTAAGGGCAAAACTTGTCCATTCTCAAGTCCTGGGTTGAGGAGTCCAAAGAAGAACAAAACCAATTTGCGGCTGCGGCTCTGCACCACATTCATGCTGTTCACCCATGGGTATATGAAAGCAGATCCCTCTCTCTTCCCTGTGATCCTGGTCTCCTTCCTCCACTGTGTGTTTGGAGCAGTTTTCTCCTGGCATGGGTCAGGTGCTGCATCCTTCCCTTCCTCCCTGCCTCCCTGCTGCTCCTGTAGCTGGCTGTGCCACTGGCTTTGCTCCTCTGGAGCAGCAGTTCCTGTTGGGCAGCGACACGAGCGCTGTCTGCACAAGATGAATTTTCTGACTCGCTTTCTCTGTCCTTCTCTCTTCGTTTCCCCTTGGTCTCTCTGATGGATTTTTTTTTTTTTTTTTGCTTCTGAGATCACTCACTCCCTTTGGTGTTGTTCCCCCTCACCCCCCATTTCTCTCTTCCCCCCTTTCCTTTCTTTCTTTCATTTTTCTCGTTTCTTGTATTCTCCCTTCACTTATTTTTCTCTCTATTATCTTTCCTGTCCTCCTCTGCATTCTTTCAATCCCAGCAGGACTCACGCATACAAATTGACCCCCTCCCAGCCAGTAATGTGATCGAAGCTCTTTGTGGCTCCTACTATCTCTATGGTAACTATCAGGGGGGTCTTGAGAGTGGTGGTAGACCCAATGCACTAGCCCACATATTGTTGTTCTTGCCAGTGTTATGTGCTGACCACATGGGCCTGACTGCTCATTTACAACTACTTCTTGTTTTAAGAAAATACAAATGGCTAAAAGAGTTTAAATGGGGAAAACGGACTACACGCTTGAGTACAAATAGTTATTGGGTTCTCAGGGGTTTGGAAAATGATTTCGGTGTTCAGGGCTGCTTTACTTGGCAGATTCATTGTTGTTTTCTAACCATCGTGGAGTGATGTGTTGACTACTTCATGTATTCTGGAAACCAGAGTTGCACTGCAAAAATGAGTGTCTGCATTGCAAGGGTAGGCAGGCCGTGCAGTGGTGATTGTAACCTCCACCCCAGGCTTAGAAAGTATGAAAGAGGGGGTTGCAGTTCTGCACGTGTTGTGAACTCTTGCTTTTCCCTGCGCTAGCTTGCCTACTGCAAACCCCCAGACACCTTCTGCAATGCAGATATTAAAACTGTCCACAAGTGTTGAGTCAAACATTTATCTGCTTGGCCACATCTGAGATTTGTGCAAGCATAAAACAATGGAAGGAACCATTGAAAAACCTGTAGTGAGGGAAGAATAAATGGACACGATCCCTTTTGACTCTCAGGCTTTCCTCAGAGAGCTGGTGATGCCAGTGGGAATGTAGGAAACTAGGGAGACTTTAAGAAATCTATTTCTGTCTATATAATACCAGGTCCATTTGCTCCAGAGAGAAGAAACTTTCAATTAATTGAAATTAGTGGTACAAAATTAAATTCATTCAAATACTTGTGGTAACTATTATTTATGTGGTGCATTCGCTATTACTAATGTAATTCCTGCCAGGACTGTACTCCAAATACTGTACTGTTCTCTTGAATTCTTCAAAGCCACTGAGACTTTTGGTTGGATTATATTTAAAAAAAAAAAAAAAAAAAAGTGTGTATTTTTGTAATATATGTTAATTCCATTAGTAGCATCACTTTGTAAGCAGGAATAATTAAGATCTTGGAGCAAAATTTGGAACATTTCCTTGTCTTTTTAAAAGAAATTAATTTCTTACATAGCTTTGTAGAAATTTCTGAACATAAGAAAATAGTCAACTAGTCTTACTACATCCTGAAATTATGTATTCCCACGTCACTTAGGATGTGCAATGTCCATCCCTTAACTACACTTTAACAGCCTTTCTGCTACATGAAAATGCACGTGAAATCAGCACCGTCCTATTTGAATCTCTACAACTCTTAAACATTTTGCTCCTTGAAAAGAATAAACTCTAGGAGGTGATTATTAAATTTTTCAGTTGGCTGCATAATCTATATTCACAGCTTTCTTAATCGTTTAGTCCACTTAACAGTATATCGATTGTGAGTTTTATATCTACCTGCTTGCGGATAAATCAACATCTATAAACTGCTCTTTTGGGTGAAATGCAACCAGCAGTGAAATGGTTAACCCTGTGGGCATTTAAGTGGTCATAATTAACAGTCCATTAAGATGAATGGAGAAAGTTCACACTTAGCGATGCTATTGTTTAATTCTGTCTGTTTACAGACTCAAGAGGACAACAGAGAGAGGGCTTGACATTGCCCAGGGTTTGTACCAGTGAAATTAGGAATCACGTTTGAAAATAAATTATAACCACAGATTAAAAGGGGGGGAAAAAAAGCAAAAAGTCCTTTGGGAAACACATTTCCTACTTTGGTGGATTTCTGTTGTCCCAATTCACTCTCCTTAATAAGTAGGTTTGATGCTAACTAGCCTTTTTCTTTCCACTGAACAAGTCCAGCAAAACAAAGCCCTCACTATACTTAATGCCCTCTCGGTTTCACAACGATTGATATAAGCAATGGATTTTGCAGACGGTTATTAATAAGGATACAGGAGGAACTCAGCTCTGCTAACCTGGAAATGTTCTGCTGGGTCTGACGGGTGACTGCTGTCTTGCAGTCTGTAACATTTTGTTTCAAATCCCACTGTTAATAACATCAATGTTGAGCATTAAAAATATGAAACAAGACACAAACCAAACATATCCACGTAGAAGACCTTTGCTGTAAAAACCCTTTGGGTATATTTGCCTTTTGCATCCCTAAGACTTGACAAAAATAATTTTTCAACTTTTTCTCCAGTGAAGTTGGAAATTTAATTTGCTAAAAAGAAGATGATTCATTTATTATCTGTTTATTCTGAGCTCTGAAGCTTTAGTAAGAAAATACCAAGACTTGCAACAAAGTCCTGGGTGTTGCTAACAGTATGCTGCTGAAGAATGCAGCTTTTGCAGTGAATCTGAAGTCAGAGCTCTGGGGAGAGTGGGGATGGGCCCAGGCAGAGAATTCACTCTTTGAACATTTTCAGCCAAAGTGCAGTAGTGAAAGTGCTACAGAAGCCTATCATTTTGAAGTAATATGCAGTTCTTTTTAAAAGGTCTCCAGTTTATTGGTACAATTTTTCCCTTGTAAATGGTTGTGGGTGTAATTAATTATAGGCAATAAATTGTAAGTGCATTTCATAGCTCCTGTACGTCTATCTGTATGACAGCGCTCAGAAATGTGGTCGTTATACTGAAGGGCAATAGAAGAAGCAGTTACCTTCACGAGATTTTATTCTCTGTTTTGCAATCAGAGCACTTGAAAACAATATGTCAAATACCAACATTTCTATGAAAGTGTTTTAATTACAAATTTGAACATAAATTAGAGATAAGTTTTTGTGGGCGGTTTGGGTTGTGAAGTTCAGGAATGTTTGCTGTAAGATAACCTCAAAATACAATTACAGAATTATGTCACCTGTTGTTATTAGCAGCAACATATCCATGAATGAATGTGGTTTTGCATGTCATCTACAGTTCATATTTCTTGTGCTTTTAAATGTAACTTTGACATTTAAAAGCAAGATGCTTTTTTTAAAACAAATGATGTTTTGATAAGAACTCTTGATGTTAATTTTAGTAAGCACGTGCTTGGTTAAATTGAAATTAGGCCATAATACCTTACACTTATTAAAAATGCACCTGCAAAATGATCCCTGGAAGTAGGATGTAGAAAATCTCCTTTTATCACACTTTCCTGGGAAATCAGATTGATAGAAAATTAAATGGTGTAATTTAAAAATAAAGTATTTTAAATTAGTTCAGCAACTTGAGTCTTGTATGCCTCTGATTACTAAAAATTGCTAGTACATTGGAAACAATGAAAGAGAAAAAAATAGTCTGAATTAACAGGAAACAGTACTTTATGCTGCATACCCCATTAAAGCTGCTGGTCATTTTTTAATGTAAGGATTTATTTATTTGGTTAAAAATAAAATCCAAAATAACATAGGAGAAAGACTCAGAGTCTAAAGCTATATTTGAAGAATGGTAGAATTCCTATTAATTAAACAGGAATTAAACCAGTTTTAAAAGGTTTATGCATTCTTCTTTATGTCTTTGAGCCACTCTCTTTGTCCGATTTAACCAGTAACCTCCAGCAGATGCTAATTAAAGATGGAATTGTTACTGAAGACGTGAAGGCTCAAGTCCAAATCCTTGGACATGAGTTCGTGGCTCATAGATGAGCTGTGGTTCCTGAACACACTTCTGCTGACTTTCCGTCTCCCGAAGCCTCTTTGGGTGCTTTAGGAAAGGCTTTGTGCAAGAGCAAACCCCTCTAGGTCAGTGTATAGGACAATGATTAGGGTGCTCTCCTGGGAAGTTGGTGTGAATCCCCTGAGGCTGGCATTGTCATCTGAACTCCTCTCTTCCTGCTGATGCTGTTATGGCTGTACACTGGCAAAAAAAAGATGAGGAACTGTGAAATTTTTAGGGTTATTTCGTGAAGGGAGCCTCATCCCAGTTTTTTTACTGGAAATAGCTGTTGCTGCTATATTTTGTGGCAAATTCAGTGCAGCTGGTACCTGGGCAACAGCATGCCTGCTGGAGCAAACTCAAGGTTGGGATGTGCTGCAGCCTTTGGTTCAGCCCTCATCACCAGGTGACAGCAGTGCTGGCTGTTGTCAGAACACAAAGTGGATATACCAGGATTTCAGGGTTAAAATGCCTGTCAGCTGCCTCCCTTTAGGGCTCTGTGAAATGAGGAGAGGGTTTGGGAGGTCTGTGCTCGGAAGGAGGCAGTAGCATCCTCCCAGGCCTTCTTTCAGAGCCTGTGGATGTTGTCCACTTTCCAAAACCTTTGCAGCATGTGTGAGCTGTGCCAGGACCTCAGGCTACTTCTCTTTCCATATGTGATAGCTGAAGTGAGGAGGTGATTGATCTTGATTATTCAGTCTGTTGTGTGGGCGGGTAAACACATGAGGGAGCTTTCTGATCTTGATGTGGTACTTATCTTTTAAGATTTGCGTTTCCCACACTATTAGTGTCAGTAATGTATGACCTTTGTGTAGGGGCATCTTGGTCAGCAGCTTGAGGACAATGTGAATTTTCTCTTTTTTAAAAAAAAAGGCACATTTTACCTCTCCATTTACTTGATACTCAGTTCTTTGGTCATTCTTGGTTTGTGCTGCCAGTTTCACCAGCAAGCTCTATATGCTTTTGGCTTCTCCTTGATTTTTATCATAACTGGCCACAAATCCTTTGCCTTTCCTAGAGTATAAGCCATTGGTTTCCAAGGATTAGGAGTTGGCTGGTTGCAGCATGTTCAGTTAATGTCTCTCCTAAGAAGTAAAACTGTACTGTTGCTTTGTTCCGTCTTTAAAGAACCTGCCACGATGATACTAGCCTTTAAATGATGATGTCAAAATGTCAGTGAGGAAAGTGGCCATGCGTGAGGTCATGAGTGTCACTGATGCAGAAAGCAACTGTCCTTGAAAGCCAGCTGCTGAGGAGAGATGGGCAACTGCTGTGCCAGGAGCACATCACAGAGAAGGGGCATCTGGGAAAGCAGTGGTTCTCCTGGAGACCATGGACACTGAACTGGTCAGTGTGGTGTGGGAAGGGTAGAAAGAATGTGTGTTAAATGACCACTGGCTTTTCTTGTGATTTTTAACACTAGGTTAAAAGGGTTGCTGTCAGGTTCCATTGACTAGACAAATCTGACTTCATGATTTAAAACAATGGGATTTTACTGACTGTTTATGAGAATGGCAAAATGTATTTATTCTGGATACAACTTCCTTCCTGTGTCTTTTTTTAAACTCAGGTTAAACTTCCCTCCTTTATCAGTCTCTTATGTTTAGCCCTGCACCCTTCAAGTGAGAGGAAGAAGGAGAATTTGTGAGTCTCATCCTTCTGTAGGACTCAGATTTATTTAAGCCAGAGAGTCATGCATATATGGCTCAGGGCTGTGGATCTTGATCTATGTCAAAAATGCAGTGAGATTTCTGGTTGCTGTGGATTTTGTGTATACGTTGCTGTATACGCAGTCAGGTTTGCTCAGCATTGATGTGATTTTTATCAAGCTAATACTTCTGGTTTATTAATGTGTGGTGCAGGTTTGCCTGAAAGAAACTGAGTATTTCTTGCAGAACGCAGACAACAATTACGGAAAAACCAAGTGGCTGTTAGGGTGTGCTGTTGAGGAAAGAAAACCACCAGAATGCAAGTGCTTTAGAAGAGGAGGCATTTTCTCCGAGGTGTGTGATGACTAACAGCGATCTCTGATCCTGAGTGCTTGGATGTGGCCTGGGAAATGTCATCGTGGTTTTAGTTAAAGGCAGGACTGTATGGACTATGCTTTGGCCTCTGAGTCAGGTGCTCATCAACATCTGCACTCCCTATGCGTGGTTTCCTACCAGCAGCAGCAGGTGATGCTGAATGATGCTGATATCTTCAAGAGATTTCAGAGTGCTGGGGTTTATAAAAGAATTCTACAATATTTAAGAATAATTGGAAGATACTAGGGACCAACATGTTCTCTGTATGTCAGACATGAAATTTCCAACCCTTAAGTTTACTGTGTGCTACCTACGAAAGCTTTTCTAAAAGTCAGTTTAAGGCACTGAAATGGTTCTAAATGTATAAACGGGTTTTGGTAATATCTGTTGTTCTAATAAATGAATCACTGCCTGCTTTCACTACCAGGCAGAAAATTAACTTGGGGTTCACCTGAAGGTTTTTCTTTTTACTGGATATAAATTCAAATCTCTCAGATTGATACAAGGGGGGAGTTACACTCTAATTTTAGGTTAAATGCCCATTATTTTTTTGCAAAGGATAGCCCATGGCTTGTATGGTACCTGCTGCCTGTCTCTGGCACATACCAGCACGTTATGCAGTTGGTTACTTCTGGTTTTGTAGGATGAATTCATTTGTCCAGGCCTAGCACTGATTTTTTTTATTTCCAAACATTTTTGAAATCCTGTGTGTTCTTGTCACAGAATAAAGGAAAGAATAAAATCAATAATTGGTCCCTGGTGAGCAGGAGTTTAATTTTTACTGAGATTTCCTTGCTTCCATGCTCAACATAAGAGCCATAAGAGATGCTGTTTGGGAGCCAGAGAAACGGATATTGTTCAGACTGTGCTCTACAGTTAAGAGAAGCCTATCTTGAAACTCAAGATAGACAGTTTCTCATATGACAACTTATTCCTTTTCCTTGGTAGAGATAATGTTTTTTAAAGAAAACCATGAATAAGGATTTCTTATCTTGTTGACAAAAAAATAATGATGATTTAGTGTCATACATTTTTTCTACATTCGTTCTGAACAGAGCAGGAAGGACAGCTTCAAACTTTGCAGCCTATCTAGGTTGTGTAACTTTTGGGTTTGTAGAGTGTAACCATATGTGAAAGATTGGCCATTTGAAGTATCTGGTGACTGCGAACGTATCACCCACTCTGCAGGATTTACTGATGGGGTATTTGGAACTCTTTCTAAAACTCTTGCTATGGAAATTTTTGAGGAGTTGTATTTACTAGCTGTATGATTTGGCACAGGGTTCTCTGCTGGCAGCGCCACAGGACTGGTCCCACCTTCAAATGTTGTGATCCACGTTAGGCCTCGGTGTTTGAAAGTTGTTTGTCTTTACTGGCAGATGCTGGAGGAAGATCAGAGCTGCAATTAACCTATTTACAGTTAGGGCTTATGCATGACTTAGAAAAAACCCCTCAAACTTTAAAACAAACAAGGTTTAGAAGTTATAGAACAAATGACTGAATAGAGCAAATATGGGTTTAATTAACTTTAAAATTGGTTGCAAATGTTTTCAAAAACTTTTAACGTTATGGGTTGGGAAGTTGCTATTTTGGAAGCTCTCGGCTAGTATCACGGCTCTCTGGGGAGTATGTGAGTGGTGGAAAGTCCCTGCTGGCACGAGTGGTGGAACCAGGTCCCCTCCAGAAGCAATGATGCCACTGGCAGGAAGCAGCTGAGCCCAGGACTATGCCTGTTGCCTGCCTGCACAGAGGAGTCCAGCTTGATGGACCTGAGTGTGTTTTAGCTCCTGTTGATGCTTCTGCTGCTGAGAAAATTCAAATCATTTGGCATTTCCTCACTGAGAAAAGCTTCCTTGTGCAGTTGCCTCAGGGCCCAAAATAGCATTAGTGACCTCAATGTGGAGCATCCTCCTGCACATCATTGAACAAAGTGCATTTGACCATTAACCTAGAGGGGATTGCCTCATACAAATGAGGTAGTTGCCTTCCTAGGCATGCCCATTATGCTCAGAGACCAGAAGAAAGTGCAGGAGATGAGGTGTTGGCTTTCAAACGTTGCCATTGCAGACTTTTGGCAAAATCTTTTCCAAGGGGCTGGACCAAGGGGCTAGTTTTAAGCACTGATTCCCATTTACTAGCTGTGACTGCAAGGGATGACACAGGGAGAGACAAAGTGTTGGTTATTTCCAGAGCAGTTAGTATTTCAGATTTTATTACTTTATTATAGAGAAGCATCCAAAACTCTCAGCTAATCCTCAATGCTTAAATAGCAGAGACTGACATATAATGAGTAGAAATATGGTGCATATTCACCAATTTAGGCTGCAAATCTAACTTTTGATCCTTTGCAGTGTATTAATGACCAATATAATAAATGGGTTTGTGGCACAAGCCTATGCAAACGAAGGTGTTTCTAGAGGAGTGAGAGGAGCCGAATGGTTAAAGAAATTCTGTTACTATCTGGAGAACATTTTTAAGAAGTATTCCATTTCTTTCAAAGCCTTAGCCCTTATAGAGGAAAAAAAAAAAAGCACATCCTGTAAAAAAAACCCAAAACATAAGAGCTAGGCTTTGAAAAATGTTTTGATAATGGAGCTAAGCAAATAATTAAATAAATCATTGATTCAGTATAAGTAAATAATGTGATAACTGTAATCTCAGCTCACAAAAGGGATACATTTTCCAATTATTTTAGTTTCTCTGTTTAATTGTTCTCTGACAGATTAAAACATGTGATACTTGTCTTGAGTAGGAGTTGTAGTAGCAATAATAAACCCCGTTCCAGTTCTGTGGGTAGATGAGCGTGCGGGCATATCATGGGTGATTTTTACATGTATAGATTTAGAGTCCTTTTCGTGTATAAATTTTTTGCACATGATTTGTTGAGCACTGCTTAATTGTGTAGGTGTGTGTCACACTTTGCTGCTGAAGTCAGCAAGCTTTTCCTCCTTCATTGTCAGTGAGAGTAAGTTGGTGTCTCATTGAGTCTCGGTGATGCTGACACTCTGATACTGAGAGTTGCTGAAGTGATTTACCTGTCATTAGCACACTCAGAGAACTCGCTCCTTGCAGCCATGATGATCTTCAAGCAGATATCATTTTTGATTATGGAGATGACTGTATAACCTTTTAAAACTATCACTTTATGGTGAATCCTTAAGCCCAACGTACAGACTCTGGGGAGAGGAAGCTGCTCTGCAAGTGCTGCTCTGCTGTCTCTCCTGAGGTCCATGGATGAGTACTTCATGGTCATTGTTGTTGTTTCTCACAGCCTTCTGGTGAGGTAGCAAAGTTATTTCAGTTTTACAAGTGACAACAGAGACATAAAGTCACTGCAGTCCAAATCCTCAAAGGTGTTGAAGTAACTAGTTTCTTTATAGGCATAAAGAGGGACTTGAATCCTGGTCTGCCAGATCCCACGCAGACTGTCGAAATGCTGGTGTGGGTTGGCAGTTGCAAAGGGTCACATAGTCACACACACAAATTTGGACGGGACACTGCAAACCCTCCCTGCTGACCTGGAAGGAAGCAGCATCCGAGCTGCCATGGGCAGAGCAGGACAGGGCAAGGTAGGACAGGGCAGGACAGTGAGGCTGCTGCAGGGCCTGTGCTGGTCACAGGTACCCATCACCTCTCTGATTCAGGTAGTGCAGATCCTTCCCACCATTCCTTTATAAAAAGTGGAAAATGTTCCTTTCAGGGCACAAGACTGAAGTCTCAAAGGCTACATGAATGTTGTTAGGATTCAGTAATTTTACTGTTAAGGAATGAAGTGCTGAAGGGGAAAATTTCCTTGTAAAGTCAGGAGCTGCAGTTCAGAAAACTTTCACTGGCCTAACAGAGTAAAACCATTTACAGAGTAAGCAATAACTTTAATGGAGCAGTTAATTAGTTCTGCTCTTTTCAGACAGGATCATTAGAATGTAATGGGAATTAATAATTTCATAAAGCATGGAAATATATTGCCCTAAGGAAAACACAGTAACACACATTTCACAAATAGCCATTTTAAATGAATGTGGTGACATTTTCTCATATTTTCAGATAATCTATAACATTTTTGTGTAGTAACTCTAAATAAAGTATACATTTGGCTCACGTTACAAAGGTTGCTACTGTTTTAAGACACAGAGTCTCCACTGTTTGTGAATAGGAATATAAACCTAAATACAGTGATGTAAATGTGATTCTTTATCACTGTTGACTCTTTCCTTGAACATTTTAAAGTCAGAGTTACACCAGTAACACCTAGAAGCACCACTGAAGAGCAGCAGAATTTCCTCTGCCCTGTGCTATAATAGTCTCATGTCTGATCTATCACACTGAGTAAAACAAGCACATTACCTGTTTGAGAATAAGATGTCATAAAAGAGACACAGGAAAAATTTTATGAAACAAATATATTTGGAGCTATTTTAGTTAGTTATCATCTGACAACATAATAAGCAATGTAATGAGAAAAACACAAGCATTCCATGTAAGGATTTGTTTGGTGGGGTTTTTTTAGTCTCTCATTTTATGTAAATGGTTATCTGCAGGTTTTGTGTCTAAACTGTTGTTTAGTGTACAAAAGGAAACCATTTCTCACTTCCATATTCAGGGCTGGTTTAAATTGGCCTGACTTCCACTGACTTTCATGAGGTTATACTGATGTACGTGAGTGTAGGATGGGGCCCAAACACTCTAATGAAGTCTTTGGAAGTCCTAGAAGAGAGGGGAGGAAATTCCTTCTTGTTTTAGTGCCCAAAGCTATTCTAAATGTGAAAACTGGAGATGATTCTTCTGACCAGAGATTTTCCTTTGATGCTTGAATATGTAGATGACATGCTTTATTATCTTGATTGCAAACTAAAATAGTTGATCGATACATCTGAAAATATGATGAATACTAAGAACTGGCTTTCTAAATGTGGTCTGGACTTGCAGGCTAAACAAACATAACATAAAATGGAGGCAGGTGAAAAAGTGCTGATCCTGACCACCCATTCTTGTCATGTGGTGCAACACAGAATAAATCAGAATAAAGACAGTGCAATGCGGAAGGGATTCAGACTTGAATAGTTTCTAATCATTGCTTGGAAGAATTATAGCCTGGATTAATCATGTCAGATTGAAGAAGGGCCAAAATAGAGCTCCCCTGCCACCGAGGCTGGGCTGTGGTACCCTATCATTAAAGAACTGTGGGGAGATCTGAATTCCTCTTGCTGTAGCAATACCTAGCCAAAGCACGGAAAGATCCAACTATTCGGCTTTTCATGATGGTCCAATCATTCAATTTTTGTATTTTTTTAAACTTCAGAGCAGTAAAATGAACCATTCTTACTTGCTGGCTCTTCTGAGCAAAAAAAGAGCAAGAGAAAACCCTGGCTGAAACTTCAAGCACATAGTACATCTCCCATCACAGAAATGAAAGAAAATTACCCACGAGATCTATTTTTTTTTCAGAAGTCTACATGAGAAATGTGATCATTACAGATTTTCAACAGTCAGATGAAAAACTACTAGCAATAGCCATATATTTCAAAAAGGAAATATATATATATAGGTTGAAAATGCTGCAGGAGTTGAATAATTGGAATGAGCATTCCAAGTACTGGCCATACAAATATGCAACAAACTGTATTCTCCTTCTACCAACATTTTAAAATAAACTTTCATATTATTTAGAAGAATTTTTTTCTTCATCCTCTTTTTCATCTTTCAAGCATGATGATTTCTGTCACTGTGACGACTGCAGCACCACTGAGGCACTAGTGACTGCCGATCGAGAGCTACACCTTCCATGGGTCAAAAGGACAATCTCTTGCAGAAAGCTGGCAAATACAAGAGTACAAGAGAGGAGACAGGTGGGCACTATAGAGCAGAGAAGATATTGCAATGGCTCTGTTTACTGTATGTGCAACTGTGAAAGGGGTGAGGTTTGCCCACTACTCAGTAATTGTTGAGTGGGGAGTTCAACAGCCACATGATGTGTCAGCATTTAAAAATCCCCTGATGGGGATGATGCTAGCTGTGGTACAGCAAGCAGCACGGGCAACCAGAGACCTGCCCATTCCTCTTGCTGCTTTCTCTCCTCCTCTGGATTCTGTGCTGAGGGTTGCCCAGGTTCAGCTGTGCTGGTTGTTTTCTATACCCTTGGTCTCCCTAACCAAGAGGGAAGGTGAAGGAAGGAGGAGTACTTATAGTACTTCAGTCACTTGATTTCTACCTGCTTTGGAGGGGCTAGTGCCATTCCCTGTGGGAGGATGGGCAGTGGAAAGCTCTCCATGCCCTCTGCTTGCCCTAGTAGATGCAGATAGCCACCAGCCTTACGCTGCTCCTCCTGGCTGCCGCTGCTCAGGAGACTGATGGAGTTTTCCTTTTCAAGTCTGCCTAACACTGGTCTCCATCTTCACAGGGGTCAGGGCTGTGAAGAACCATTGTTTTTCACTCACATAATGGGTCTTTCCTCACACTAATTTGTAAAGAAAACGAATGTAGATAATGGCTTTTCTTTCTGGTCCAAGACAGACCTTTTATGTTATTTTAACGTTGGTTTAGGTTTTAATGAGAGAGCAATCAACATCAGCAGTTGTACACTTGATCATATAGCATATGATCTAAAACCCAGCTACTTGATCCCATAACATGATTAGTATCTTATTGCTCTATTTTATTCAATATTGATGCCAAAGTTTTATTTTCAGCATTTGCAAAGCCTTTTAGTCAATTAACAGTACAATAAAAAGCTTTCAATTTGGTGAGAGCTGCTGTAAATTATACTTACTTTGCAGTTTATTACCATATGTTTGAAATGTTTGTATGTTTGTATTACACCTAAAAACTTCATTAAAAGGACATTAAAGCTGCAAATGGTAGTATTCTGAAATTAGGAAATGATGGAAGTATGTTTTCCTGTGCAGCTTTAAAACTCTTTAGGGAAATCAGAAACTGTGTGTTTGCTGTCTGGACTCTGTACATGGTGCATGAGGAGAGGCAGGTGCCCCTACATGGGAAGTAAACAAACCCATGTGATGATCTGGGAGCCACGTAAACCCATAAATTGGGAGTGTGAGAGACAGGGCTCCATCTGGAACTGGAGCTCTCTCCAGAAGTGAAGAACCTGACTGCAGCCAAGAACTGCACAGTTCTGTACCACTGAAGGCTGTGGTACAGCTACAAGGCTGCTTGTGCATTGTACATGTGATCACAACTGGATAAGTGTCAGAATTGTTGGAGGAGCAGCCGCTGTGTTCCAGGGCATCATCTCCACTGCTAGGTAGAGAGATATGCTCTTGGCCGCTTTCTGTGGCTCAGTGGATCTTCAGTTCTTTGCTGAACTTCAGCACAGCTTCAAAATGAAAGGGTTAAATGGCCCCAAACAGGTTTGCCTCATAGCTATGCCATAACAGCTATGCTGTTTGAGCTGCCTTCAGTCTAGGAAAAGTAGCCTAAGTCTGCTGTTCCTGTGCAAGTCCTCAATCAGGAAACAATTTTATAGAAGGGATTACTGCTGCTCGCTGCAGGGGCATCATAAAACCGACGATCCCTGCTCCACCTCTGGGAAGGGAGGCTAGAGGTGGAGAAAAGAGTTTTAGGCTATGCATCCCAAATGGGTACAGATACTCACTGCAGCCCCATGGGAAGCAAGCAGCCAGCACATGCAGCAAGATGAAGAACTGCTCACGTCCTCAGTGTGCTTCTCTAGCAGAGGGCTAAGGACTGTTTGCTCTTCGATGGAAGCTGTCATTCTTTTATACGTTTCAAGAGAGGCTCAGAAGATGTGTACAAAGCACACAAACCCTGCTCTGATCTGACCTTCACTGTTCTCCCTTTCTTTTTGTTCAGGAGGATCTTCAAATTTATATATCCTGAAGCTTTTCCACGGTCTCATTCTGGAATCAAGTTTGAACTCTAGGAATACCTCTTATGTCAGTGCAAAGAAAACTTCACAGTGAGCAAATTTCCCACTGTTCCACCCCCTAATGCTATACTGGTAGCTTTTCCTCTTGCAGTAGGTTCCTTCAAAAATTTTGCCTGATGTCCTGCCTAGAAACTATTGGACCTGATTAAAGTTTGTGGGGCTGGGATCTATTTCAATAACAGAGGATTATGACACCACTTTAAAATGCTGTTTTCATGAGCACATAAATTCCATTTAGCAGCATTTTTGTCAAACTGCTACCTTATGTGATATTCCCTATGTGATGGTATACGACAGAAGCCTAAAATGTATACTTCAGTGTGTTTCAGCCTCAGCTTCTGGCTGAGTTCTTCAGCTGGTGTTGATTCATGTAGCTCCCTTGGCTTTAGGGAAGATGTGAGGATTTACACCCCCTAAAGAGAGAGTCCCTCTTTCTAATGTCATTTCCTTGGGTCTTTTTTATTGTGGTATTTTTCTGTCATTGCATTTTTCATTTTTTAGTAAGAATCTTCAATGTTTTCCAGTAAGCACTAAAAATCCACTTGTGTCTTTGGCATCAAATATAACAATAGAACTTGGTTTTACATCTCTCTGTGGTACAATATAGAGGCATTGCCAAAAGCTATCCACTATCATTACAAACATGGGAATGGAAGACATATATAAACACAGAAGTGTAACCTCTTTCCCCAATAAGAGTTTATAATAGCAACAGTGAACTTGACCCAGTGCATTTCCTGTAGGGATAAGGTGACCTGCAGGGGTTAATGGCCCGTGGCTTTGCCTTGGGCTATCATCTCACCCAGCCAGTGATTAATCCTGGAGAAATGCCCTTTGCTCCCATCATTATCCCTTAAATGGAGCCTTTAGAATTCAAAATGATTTTGGAATGGAATTTACCACTACCCTGCACTCCATTACAAGGAATTCTACTGTAACTGCATGTCACACTTGCATAAATAACCTTCAGAGCAAAAAGAAACAGAGAAAAGGAATAAAACTCCAGTGCAGGCTAGCACTGCTGGTTATATTCCAACAGCAGGGCAATGCAGTAGCAGGAGGGTACAACTGCTGCAGCAAGGGAAGGTAATCAGAAAGTCCTGAAGTATTTGCTGTACTTGTGAGCACTGACTGTACCATATTTTCAGGCAGCAATGTATTATAGTTTTGTTTGTTTACTTAGCTGGTTCCCAGGCCTATTCTTCAGAAACTAGGTTCTCTGCATAAACTCAGTACCGTAAGGTCCCTGTGCTGGAAGATGAAGGGCTGTCCAAGTACTGGGTTGTTCCCCTGGACAGGCTGAGTGCAGCAGTGACTCTAAATCTCAGGGTAGTGTTCTGCATCAAACCCAGAAAGCTCCAGCTCATCTGCTGCACGCTCCTGCAGGTCAGTCACTTGCAAATAGTATCTGCTCGAGGAGCAACTCAAGTACTTGCAGAGCATATTGTTTATATTTTATTCCTGAGAAGGCAGTAAAATCTGCTATGGTATGGCAATCTGCATGCTCAGTCAGTTCTCTGCTCCCCTCTTAGACCATCTGATCCCCAGGTTTCATACTTGGCTATATTAAGATAAACATTCCTAGTACAGAAAGCTGTAGCAGCAATTAAATCTACTCACTGTTTTTTTATCTTTTAATAGACACAAGTTTTCTCATGCACTGTTTCAATCAAGGAATGTTCCAACTAGGAAGTTATTAAAGATCAGTGCTGGACAACCAGTTTAACATAACTTTGCCATTAATACACAGGTGGCTAAAGTCTGCAATGCCATCCTTGCAGGCTCCCAGGCCATCTGTACTGATGATATCCCCACCTCATCAGGAAACATTTCTAGTGGACTAGAGTCGTTTCGCACGTGGAGCCATGTCACCTGTGGCATGTGCTGAGTCTGGTGGCAGTAGTCATCTGGTGTGTGGTTGTATTTGGATCCTAGTCAGGGCCATTTTTATTCAGTAGCATCTTGCATGCTATTTTTTTACTTTATTGTGGATCAGCCTCAGGCAAGGCAACCTATAGTGTCTGCAGAGTGGAAATGTTCTCCAGCTGGTTCAGGATTATCAAAAACAGTGTGTGAGATGCTCTCCAGTAAGCTGCTTGCCATTCTTCTGGTGTGTAAACAGCATGCAGCTGAGGGAAGCAGGGTTGTCCAGCTCTGGAAGCCAAGCTTGGCTCCTGAACACTGTACCTGTGTGGTGCTTGTCTGCCAGAAGCTGGCTGCTATACAGAACATCTCATAAGCAGGGACAGTCATGGTCCTCTCTTTTACTCTTCCAATGAGTGAACCCAAATTAAGACATTGCTGGAAACTGTGCCAGGATTCTCTTCAGGCAGTGCCAGGAGTGGTTCCTGGTAAATATGGTGTGATCCTTCTCTGAACCCTTATTTGGCTTGCATACCAACAAGCCTGAGATGGAGCTCGGACTCTGAGCTGTGTGGAACACTGGTCTCAGTGAGAACTTGGTGGATCTGTGGCTGAATGTACAATGTGGGTCAGCATAGGAGAAACATATACGCTGAACAGCTTTAACAGTTGAAGCCTAGTCCTTTATCAAAGAATCACAGAATCTCAAGGATAGGAAGAGACCTCAAAAGATCATCTGGTCCAACCCCCATGACAGAGCAGGACCACCTAGAGTAGGTCACACAGGAACTCGACCAGGTGGGTTTTGAATGTCCCCAGAGAAGGTGACTCCACAACCCATCTGGGCAGCCTCTTCCAGTGCCCTGTCACCCTCACAGGGAAGAAATTTTTCCTTGTGTTTCTTTGGAACATCTTCTATTCCAGCTTATACCCATTGTCCCTTATGCTGGGCACACTGGATATTGAGAACAGCCTGACTCCATCCACCTCACTACCTGATCATCCAGCCCACACTTTCTCAGTTTTGCTGCAAGCATGCTATGGGAGGTGTTGTCAAATGCTTTATTGAGATCAAGATAAACCACGTCCACTGCACTGCCGCCATCTGTCCACCTTGTTACATCTTCATAAAAGGCTATCAAGTTGGTCAAACATGACTTCAATTTTAATTTCATTTTTAAAATTGACTCCAGTTCCTGTCCTCCTGCAACAGACAGAAGAAGCCATGCTGCTACACTCTAACTCTCTGTGACTGCTGGGCCACCTGGCAACAGGCCCCAAAAAGAAGTGCAGTTCCTAGGTTTGGGAATCAGCACTCTATGGTCTTTTGCTGTCCAGTTCCTGCTCTCCACTGTGCCAGTCAGACCTGACATAAGGACAGATAATCTGAGTGTGCTTCTTGGGTTTGCTAGCTTTCCTTCTTGATAAAGCTCTCAATAACTTCTCTTGTACCCTTTGTGGTATCTTGATTAAATTCTAAAATGGCTGGAGGATGAGTCACATTGCAAAGATGCAAGAGAGAGAACTGTATCAACCAGAGGGCGCAATGTGGACCCCAGAGCTGGCTCTATCTGACCCACTCCCTCACATTTTGAAATATTTCCCCCAAGATTTCTTTCATTTTTTTTTTTCATATTCCAGAATCAAGCTAAAGCCCTGAATATGTTTTTGTAACCTGCCTATTAGGTCAGGATTAATTGCAGACAAAGGTTTAACATTAATCTTTTAAAGTAACACAGAAAAGGAAAAAAAAAATTGAGGACTGTATTTTTTTTTTCCTGTGATTCCTGATGTGGTGGTTTAGCCCTGGCTGAGTGCCAGATACCCACCAAGTCGTTCTGACACTCCCCCTCCTAAACTGGACAGGAGAGAGAGAAATAGATGGAGAGGCTTCTGAGTCAAGATAAAAGACAGGGAGATCACTCAGCAATTAGCATCACGGGCAAAACAGACTCAACTTGGGGAGAAAAGGTTTGATTTATTAATGAACAATCAAAACAGAGTAGGGAAAATGAGAAGTAAGACGGAATCTTAGAATACCTCCCCCCACCCCGCTACTCTCCCTCCTCCCCACCAGCAGCACAGGGGATGGGGGATGGTGGTTTCCGTCCGTTCATTACAGATGGACTTTGCCGCTTCTGCTTCTTAGAGGGAGGCCTCCTCACACTTCCCACTGCTACAGTGTGGGGTCCCTCCCATAAGAGATGGTCCCCCATGAAATTCTCCAGTGTGGGTCCTTCCCATGGGCTACAGTTTTTCATGAACTGCTCCAGCATGGGGCCTCTCACAGGGACAGCTCCTCACACCCTGCCCCATCATGGGTCATCCATGGGAGAACAGTCCTTCAGGTACCAATTGCTCCAGCCTGGGACCCTCATAGGATCATAAGTCCTGACAGCAAACCTGCTCTGGCATGGGCTCCTCTTTTCCCACAGCTCACAGGTCCTGCCAGGAACTGGCTCCAGGGTGAACTTCCCACTGAGTCACAGCCTCCTTCAGGCACCCACCCGCTCTGGCGTGGGCTCCTCCACAAACTGCGAGTGGGTCTCTGCTCCCTGGTGGCCTCCATGGGCTGCAGGGGCACAGCTGCCTCACCGTGGGCTGCACCACAGGGCACACAGGAATCTCTCTTGCAGTGCCTGGGCGCTTCCTACCCGTCCTTCTCCATTAACCTTGGTGTCTGCAGAGATGTTGTTCTCACATTCTCACTCTTTTCTGCTGCTGCTACAGTTTAGCAACTGTGCAGCAACTTTTTCCCCTTCTCCAATTCCTTACTCAGAGAGGTATTACCTCAACCACTAATTGGCTCAGCCTTGATCAGGGGCAGGTCCATTTTAGGGCTGACTGGCACTGCTCCTGTCAGCTACAGGGGAAGATTCTGGCAGCTCTTTTTTAAAGAAGCCACCCCTGTAGCCCTCTGCTACCAAAATGTGGCCCAGGCAAAACCACCACACCTGAAAAAGGTATTAACTGTGTTTGTGGGTTTTGGGTGGTTTTTTTTGATAAATAAGATTTATCTTCCTGTTTATTTTTATAAAAATTGTAAACATTACAAAATGATGTTGTTTAATTATCAATAGTTACATAACTCCAATGCCAGTACTGTCGTTGTGATGTCCATCCTCTGTCCTGCTTTGCTGGAGATAGGAAGTGTTTTGTCCCCACTTTAGGACTGGGAGAGGCAGTCTGGGATGGGACCAGTGCTAATTTGGGATGATCAAATTGGAATTGTGTCATATTGTTTACTTAAAAAATCATTCATTGTGGATTCTGTTAAACTCTCTCAACTGTTTTCATTTTACCATCACCTCTAGAGCAGTGTTTCATTGTGCGTGCAGAGGGAATCAGGTATCATGGAACCTGAATGAGTTCTCTACATTTTATGAAAGTATAAATAATGGTCAGAATTTGATGGAGCTCCTTGAATAACAACAGAAGGAGGTTTGGTTTACAGCACCTTGCCCTTGTCTGTAGGGCTAGTGTTGCAGATTGTTTTCTCACAGGTTGGCTTCTACCAGTAAGAAGGTTGTAAATGCTCACCTTCATCACTCTCTGTATCTAAAAATCCCAATTTAATACCTATATAGGGTGCCATGTACTTCTCAAGATGCAACTTAAAGAACTTAAACGTGGAAAAGATGTTATTATTAATGTGTGGATGAGGTTGCCGTGATAATACAGGGACTGGGACAGAGGGCTGGTCCCAAGCATGGTAATCTATAAAGGTGGCAAAGCCAGTGGCTGGTTCCACAACACTCCTCTGCTGAGACACTGAAGGGTCCAGGACTCATCTAAAATTCCTTTTATTCTGTAAATTATTTTTCTTCCATTTAAAACAAGGCCAGGAGAAGAGGAGAAAAAAAGCGCCTTTTTAAAACTTTTGCAATAGTATTATTGATTTTTTTTTTTAACCAGGACATTGTCACTAGACAGCTCCAGAGGCTGGAATTCATGAAACATGCTGTGGACTTCAGACACTTCTGCTGTGTCCTTCTCTTGTCTCTGCTCACAAAGAACTCAAACACAAAATATTATTCAGAGGAATATAAAATGGGAAACATAGCTGGTCTGAATAATATTTTCCTCTTTCACTTCCAACACTGTAGCTGATCATCATGACCTTTCCTTATCTTGAGGGGAAGTATTAGGAGAAACGTTGTCTTTGCCGGCACAACCAAATTGGCTGCTTTCTAGATCACCTGGTAGGCACTTTTTCCAGTGGCAAAGTCTCTGTGCCCATTCCCTGGTGTTGAGGTCCTTATGCGCTACAGAAGGGGAGAGGAACACACCGTGAAGCTGTGCACCAGAGATCCCTTCAGGGCACCTGCATAGGTAGTGACCATGCGTATTCCTCAGACAACTTTTCCAACAGAGGAAGAGCAAACGGACTTCTGGAATATTTCTTGTTTGGAGAGATTTGAGTGCAGCTGTCAAGTAAGGGCAGCAGAGCCAGTATTGTTCTACAGAGACTTGTGGCATCATGGCCATGATGCAGCCATTTATCATTAGCCTCTGTCATTCCCAAACTGGGGCCTCTCACATGATAACACAGAGCGCTGCTGCTCCTTTACTGACTTGGTCCCTGGTTAATCAGTTTGTTCAGGTTTTGAATGCTGTATTCAAGCATATTTTTAACAATGAAAAGCTCTCTGTGCTAAAAGAAAGGTCCTACGTATTTGAGTCACATTCTTTTCTTTCCAATCGTTTCAGGTTTTGTGTCGCTTGATTTGTACTAGCTGTGGCTCATTATGAGAAGTATTTGTCAGTGTGGACACTAAGGCACGCACAGCCCTACATGTGAAATTTAATTATGGGCATGGGAATTTCCTGTCCATTCCCTTGAAATATTGGTGCTTAAAACTTGATAGAGTGAAGGTTTTGCAAATTGAAAGGGAGAACCATGAAGGGAGATAGACAGACAGGAATAGACAGAGGGGTCCAGAGATGTCTGATGTCTGGGGATTGAAGAAAAAAGCCAGGTTCCCTTAGGAGCAGTGAATGACCTTGGAGCTATTGGAACAGAGGAAAAAGAAGACACCCTGAAGGCACAAAGGGATACAGGATGGAGCCTGATGACAAACACTGAGGGATGGATCCCTGAATTGGACCCAGAGTGAAAAAAAAGGGCTTGTAGGGGAGAAGGAAGCAAGGTTAGAGCTGGAGGGAGTCTTCTGGCCAAGGAAGCTTCAAATCAGAGATTGTGAGCACAGGGTGCACTTGCTGATATTGTAGTGCAAGGTACTCTGAAAAGCTATGGGATACAATTAGCATAATTTTTATTTCAGAGATTTGCTGTGCCTCTCCTGTCTCATTAGAGAGGTTTGAGCAAACGGCAGCTGCATGGCAAAGGCTGAGCCCTGGTCACAAGGGCACAGCCTGACAAGAGAGAGGGACTTTGCCTCCTGTCCTGGGAACCTCCCAGTGATGCAGTTCATGTGTCTCTGGTTGAGGGGAGACTTATACACAGAGGGGAGATCTTTCCTTATAGGTTGGCAAGCTATATCTTCATTGTCACTTGGGAGTTTTGTTAGGAGGGGACTATATTAAGCATTTCTAAAGTACTCAGAGACTCTGACTGCAGAATCCAATCATGCTACAGAATTTTGCTTCATCTTTTGAACTCTCATTTAGGAAAAAAACCCTGTGGTTTGTAGTCTCCTTTGCCCAGTTTGGATTATGGCCCATGACCACTGTTTACTCTCCATGCCCTCGGTAACCTGCCTATCACAAGCAACATGTCTCTCCCTCTCCTCCCAGGCATCACAGCCCTGACTCTTATCTCCATGCTGGCTACTGTGGGGTTTCCCCAGTGTCAGAGTATCAGCCCTACCATGAGCATCATTACATACAGGGACAGAAACAATTTTTCTTGGAGAGAAAGTGGTAGTATCAGGCAGTGCTCGTTCCTGCTACAGTATCACAAGCAGCTCCAGCGCTGTGATAGAACTGAGGCTCATGAGGGGGTGGAGGGCCCCTTAATTATCACCCTCTTTCTCATTGCTCTAAATCCATTCCTGATACAGATTCAAGAAGGACTGGAGGAGTGCTGATGGCTAACAGTGGTATGTTAATCAGAAAAGCCTGAGGCATGGATGCAAACTCCTCAGGTATTTTTTGTTTGCTACCAGTGTGGTACCTATGACAGTTGCTCACTGGCTGCCTTTCACTGATGAGCATTCAACAGATTTCAACCATGCTTTATGATGGTGTTGTTGTCACTCATGGTGCAGCTGCAGAGGGCTGGATGTTACCTCCATGCTCCTGGGAGGGAAATTGTCAAAACACTATCAGACAGCAGAGAGCTGCTGCATTGTCTTCCTGAGTCTGCAGATGGTGTGAAAATACAGACCTTTCATCTCAGCAGAATGCCCAAATCTGAAACTTAATTATGACAGCTGCATTTGCATTAACTATTTCCATACATGAGCATTTTAGCAAAATATTAAAACCATGAGCTTTTACTGGCCTGTCACTTATCTCTGTCATGATAATGACCTCCAATTCAAAGGAGAACTTTCAGCTTCCACCCTATTAACTTCTGATGCTGTTTTCAGTTGCCAGTATACCTTGGTGTGTTGGTAACTGAAAGTATAGATACAGATATTTAATTTAATGTTGAGAAAATACAGAGCTTTTCTGAATTGGTTATATTGCTTATTTTCCTGTTCTTGCTCCGATGGCTTAGACTATGGAGAGGGAATTCCAGTCAACAGCAATTCTTTCTGAGGGTACCCTCTAGAGCACTTCTGTTCTGTATTAAGTTGCATGGCTACAGCTACAGCTGAGGAGCTTGTCAGTGTCACCTCCCTAGCAATAGTCATTGAATTATTGCATAAAGAACATGAATAAGTGAATATTCATTCCACTATGGGGACAATTTTGCACCTTTACAATTTAAGATGCCATTGAATTTTGTCTAAAACACAGAAACTTAATGACATTTAGAATCATAGATAACTCTCTTTGAAGTTAAGATTGTGTTTTCATTTCAATAACTCTCTTGTTTTGTTACTTTATCTACAGCCAAATGTAAGACCCTTACAGAAGCCTAAGCATTATTTATGGAGAAAGTAGGATGTGAAATATTTGCAACAGGAGGTGTTAGTGTATCCATCTGAAGGATGGAAATAAATTCATTCAATTGCATGGAATATTTGTCTGGTTCTTTTCAGTGCTATCTGCCACTGGACAGTAGGATAAAAATATAAAACCAGACATACATTTGAAAGCTAATAGCCTTATTTGCAACTTATTGTAACTTACCAGTACCACTTTAGTCTCTATTGTTTGTTGCTGGAGTTGTATCGTCTCCTGATGTACAGATAATGTCACAGTCCCAAAGTAATATCTTTCTGCTTATAGCACACTGAAAAAACAATTGTTAGGAAATGGAAACTTCAGAAAAGCCTGAGCCCTGAGATAAAATAATGCCAGTACCTTGTTTACCATATCTTTTTAGAATTCAAGAAGCAAAGGTATATTTCATATTTATAGCAAGTTATGAAAGCACCTCTACCAACTTAGAACTCTCACACTTGTAAGCAGAGTGAGAAGGGCACCCCACAAGAGAGAGAAACTGGGAAAGAAGACTCTATAGAAGAGGATGTCAGGCCAAAGTAGAGGAGGAAAGAGCAGCTCAATGTAGACTGCAGTAGCTAGTAGAGTGGGGATGGGGTCAGAGGAGAGAGGAAAAGAGACAGGGAAGCATAAAATGCCATCACTTGTCCAAGGATAATGCTGGACTAAAAGATATAACTGTTAGTGAGATTCTGACAGATTTATAAGCATCAGACCAAACTGACTTGCTTTCAGCTGTGAGTATATAAAGCATTCTGCTCTAACTAAAGGAAATAAAACCCGAACGGTTTGCACATAAAGAGGTAAATTTTATTTGATTCACCATATATCCTTTGCCACCTCAGAGAAATAAAGATCTGAAGAGCATAAATACACAAAAAATGTTGGCCAAGTTGTGCATTTTTAGTATTTCCTAGTTCTTCCACAAACACAGCTCTCTCAAAGCAGGTCTGACTGCCATCAGCTGCACTGGCTGCAGAATTCCACCACTGACAGACAGCAAAATACAGATCATTTATGAGCCTCTTTTTCTTGTTTTCGGAACATGGCACTTGGAGAAAGCCAAGTTGTCTTGTTGACATTCATTCAATTGGAAAACAGCTTCCAGGGAACATGCTTAGCTTGTGCTTTTTTGGAGTTGGGACTTTTGGAGTTGTTTTGTTTTATGTTAGTGCCAGGTGGCTGTGGTCTCTAAACAGGAGTTCTGATTGCACTAATAATAAATAATCTTTAAAGATTGTAGTAATTCTTGATTTTGAGGTGACAAAGAGGTGCAGAAAGTAAGGCAGTCATTGATTAAAATCCAGCTGAGTGTGGTTAGCCCTTTCAGTGCTGAGAGCCAAATGTCAGCTGAGGGGCACCTCTGTCAGTCGATCTCTGGAGCTTCATCAGAGTAGGGTTTTCCTCCGACACAGGTGGGCCAACAGTTTACAGAGTAAGTGTTTGGGCATGTGGAAGTGCTTGGAAGGTAGTATGCTGGCTGACACAGTCCTGGCAGCCAGCTCCGACTCATGAGCTGCTGCTTTGATCTGGCCTGTTCCTTGCACTCATGATAGTCGCTCCATTTTTTTCAAACATGTTGATAAATTTCTCATTTTCCCCTGTATTTGCATAACTCACATAATCACTATGAAGTGACTTGAGAGTTCTCTGTAAGTATTCCATAATCCGTGCTTGGGAGTTGTGTCATCTTGATTAGGTGTGATTGTGCAGGGTCTTGCAGTTAAGGTTTTGTTTCTGTTCCTTGGCTGAATGAGAACTGAGACACTTGAGGCAGAAGCGTAGATGTCAGTAGCACTGCCTTCCTGCCTTCTCCATCAAAGCCAATGACCCATTTTCAGGTAGAGTCTTGTAAAATTAATCTTCAGTGGACAAGCTTTCAGTATAACCAAGGCAATGGGATATTAATTACAAGTCAGTATGAATGAAAATATGTCAGTCACATACTGTAGGCAACCACTTATGAAAGAAACATCCAAATATGTATCACTCAATAGTTTGTTTGCTCTTACATAAAAACACGTTCACAGTTGGGCTACAGGCTTCACATTAGCACACAAAAGACATGCAATAGGGTCAAGCAGTACATGTATGCATACAAATGATATTACATTGCAAAAATGATTTTTCTCTTTCTCTTTGAATTGATTACTTAGAAAAAATAAGGGGACAGGAATTAGTGAAGAAATCAGATTTTACAGTCTGCAAATTGTGTACAGTTTGGAAACACAGTAGTAAACTGTAAGGCTGAATACAGACCTTTTAAAATTATTAAGTAACGAAGAGCAAAAATCCAAGAAAGAGGAAGGGACCCTTATAGAGGAGGACATATAATTCATAATACATTCTAAGGTGTGTGTGTAAAACTGAGAATTAGCCTGAACCACACACGAGATTCAAAGACAGAAAGACAAAGCTACCTTTACCCTGAATCTATGGAAAAAAAAAACATTAGCAATCCCTTTATCTACTCATGGAAACATATCACACTAATTTGTTCTCCTCTGCTCCATCTCTTAAACCACAAGTTTTGGTTTAAAGTTGCTGCAGTTGCTCTCAGAAGCCTATATGGCAGTGGTTATCCCTTTTTTTTTGGAGTTATGCTCTGACAGGTTGTTCCAACAAGCATGAGACTTCAGGGGAGTGCCTGCCCAAGGTCACAGTTCCCATGTCTCAAGGACGTGAGGCCGTGAACTTCACAGCTGTCAGAGGTAAATGCATGCCTTGGCTCCCCAGCCAACTGCTTCCAGTCTTACTCTCATCTCATGTGAATATGAAGAACCATGCCTGTTTATCACCAAAGGAAGGAAAGAAAAAAGCCCTTACTTGTGGTCAAAGGGAGAAATTGAGTAACACATTTTGGCTTTTAATAAGACAAGACCTCAAAAAAGTTACTTGTGTACTTGACCCAAGTGGTTAACCAAAAATCAGCCTCATAAGAGTATTTTGTTGTAATATAAAATTGCTGATGGAATCACGTAATTCTTTGATGCTGCTATGATTCTTTTCAAAGGCCATGCACAGATAGTCCCAATCCCTGAACACAGCACACATGTGACAGCAAGGGATGATAGGGTTGTTTGTTTTTCTTTTTTGTAGCTCTAAATCCTTTACTAGCCCTTCCTCCTCTCTGTAAAAAGGGAATTCCTTTAACATAAAAGTCACTTTTACGCAGTCGCTAAGCCTGCCATGCAGTTCATTTTCCTCCTGCATATGTTTGACATCTGTAAGAAATATTGTTGTACATGGTTTGAATATACAGCCCACCACTCCAGCCATGCAGAAAATCTGGAGGAGATGGCAGGAGCTCAAGACATCTGAACAGAGCTTTTACTGTTAGAGAGGTACATGGGGTTTCAACCAGAATGATCCTGATTACCTAAAAATGAAAAAAATAAAGTATTTCTGTCTTAAACATCTAATGATGGGCTCATTCACTGCATTACAAAGAAGCAGTAAGGCTGATCGGCAAATGTTTCAGCAGTGAAATTGCAGTCTCTCAAATGTTTAAGTCTGAGAAAAAAATCTGAGATATCTTCCTGTTCTGCCATGCCTTAGAAGCAGTAGGAAATCATTGATTCAGAGTTTTATCTTGTCAGTAACTTTCCTGTCTTGTAGTTTCAAGCATATGAATTAGTTGTTTGGGTTTTTTAATATACACCAGAAATTCAATCTTTTAGTTTGTATTACTCTTTTATTTAGGCAAATAATTATCTGTATGTAAATTGTATCCTTTATTTGAAAAAGCACCTCATTTTTTTTTATAATGATAAGACAAAGATAATATAAAACAATTAAAAAATATAAAGACAATATAAAAGCAGACAGGACTATTGCACAGCTCTGCATACATCAAATTTCTGAGTGCGATTCTCTGACCTAGCCTCAGAGCAGATTATAGCTGCAGTATTAAAGGACAGTTCCCAAGGGTCTTTCCTCCCACATAAATTAACTGGAAACCAGTGGTGGGGGTGAAGACAGAGGTGGGCATTGGCTGTGTTCAGAGATCTGATCTGCTTTTATCTGGATCGAGTAGGTAAAGAGTTGCTTAAGGATTTCAATTCAAGGGTACCATTCTGTAAGGTACTGAATCCTCTCAACACTTGTGTGTCTCAATATTTTGTGAAAGAACTGAGGATCTGGAAGAACACCTAAATACAGACAGTTGCACTGGCAGTTAACTCAGAGCTGATGTGGTGCCTGGATCCTGCCTCGATGGTCCCAGGGCAAAGAGAACCCAAGAAGTATCTGGTCAAGAAACTCAGGCATAGACTGAACACAACCCCAGAGTAGATCTCAGCTTTTGCAGCCCAGCCAGCTCTAGCTCCTCAGGGCTTGGGTCACCCTGCCCACCCTGGTGCTGGGCATCAGGTACATCCTATCCTTGGTCTCAATACCCACCTACTAGACCTGCCCTGCCCTCAGTATCTCACTGCTAAGTCCACCAGCTGGTGGATTATGTCTCTCCTGTGGTTTTCTCTCTTCCAGAGTTTGTCTCTGGGAGTTGTCTTGGAAGCCCAGAAGGTGGGAATCTGGAGGGCAGAGGAGATGAATGCCTATTGCTTTCTGAAAAGTTCTTCGCAGGATAATTTTTCTACATAAACAAAACCACACAATCTTCTTGTCATGACAGATCTGGTCTTCAAAAGTCATCTGGCCACTGGAAATACAAAATTAAACCCCGCAAGTTTTTCTTCTAAGTGGCCCAGGACCTGAAAAAGTCATCTGGTAGTACAAGACATACATTCCATGTCGTAAGGGTTTTATGGAGATCAGATATTATACTCCATCTTCTGATGGATCACCATTTAAAGAGACTCCTGGCAGAGTTCTGCCTTCTCCAGTCAATACACAACAGTTTCAGAAATGCTTTCAAACTGATGTGAGTGACAAAGGCAATACACAAGCATATTGACTGATAAGCCCAGGTTTGTTCCTGACAAAGTATTGCATGGATACAACCAGAGTAAACTAAGTCAACTTGAAATGATAGTTTGCAGGCACCCGATCTTTTCCATTTGGCTCAGTGAGCCTAAGCCTGAACACAGCTGCAGTTACTAAATTGCCACAGATGTAGCCAGAATGACAGTATTCTGCAGGAAGTGAGTGGAATCGCCCTTACCAGCACTGCTTTTTTTTTTCCACTTTTCTGCTCTGACCCTCCCTATCTCAATTCTCTCCTGTGGGATGGGGAAGAGGAGGTCCAGTAATGGATTGCAAAACAGCATAGATGCCCTGTGTTCTTAAGCTTCCATGTGTAGGCCTCTTATTTTTCATGAGGTGCTTGTATTTACAGGTGAAATGTATTGATTCCTCTGCTTTGGAAAAAGGTAACTAACAAAAGAGGATGTTAATTACAAAGAGGTAGTTCTACAGGGTGTACTTTGCAGGATGTAGGTGAGAACTGTCCTTTCTCAAGTGATTTCTGATTCCATTAATTACAAACCTTTAATCTAATAGTGTCCTGTGGAGCATCAGTCAGAGATGGAGTTGGAGTCTTCCCCAGACCATGAAGAAGTGGTTCTGTTAAGCACGACAGCCTGTCCCAGGGGTTATGTGGAGATTGATCTGGGAGGTGAGTCACATATGCTAGTCAGACTAGCAACTCTATTTTAGCACAGAGAATAAAAGAGTAAAGAGAAAGGGAGGAAGAGAGAGAGAGGAGGCGAAAAGGGGAAATGTGGCAAGGAAGCATTAATCAGGTTGACATCTGCCCTCCTGCAGTGGGCTGTGCTCTCCAGAGTCAGTTTGCTAGCATCTGTGAAATCATGTTATATCTTTTGGTTAATTTTTAAAGTAGGTTCTAATTACTTACAATATTTTTGATAGATCAGAAAGTAGTGGTGGTGTGTTAAACACTCTGGAAAGGGTAAGCAAATTAAAATGAAAGGCTGTTTCCAGCCTTTCCAACCTCCTAAGAAGATTGCTCAGACTGTAGCATGATAGACACTGCTTTTCGCTGGTGTAGGTCCAGTGTTTGTTTCACAGCCAGACAGCTTACATTAGAGTTTGGCCTAAATGTGAAAAAGCCTTGTTATTTGAATTTAATTGGTAAATGGGGAGTCATAATTCAGGTTTGAGAGGTTTTTAATTAGTAAAAGGTTAGGGCAGGAAATTCACCATAGCTGTTTCTGCTAAATCCAGCCAGGGCTTGGAAAGTGGATGTTCAGCAGCTGGGTGCTTACAGCAACCTCTATCCTCTGAGTGAGGGTGATGAGCACCCTCCAGCTCTCCTGGCTTCCCTGAGAGCAAGCATGCACTCTCTCCTAGCATTGACGCTGTATGACAGTTTAAACTTAGTCCTGGGTCACAATCAGGAACTAACCCTCATGAGCTCTATGTTACAGCTGTTGACAGGGCATCATATTCAGAGAGGCTTGATGCCAGATGAAATCCAGAGCCACTCTATTTCCCACCAGTAGTTCCACCAGTGTAAAACTATCTTGGGGGAAAATCAGAATTAAGCCCAATGTTGTAAAGCTTACTAGACAGTGTAAAGAGGTCATAAGTCTTACTCAGGCTACTTGAGATGTGGAAGTTTTATTCTGGACTTGGTGTTTGTCTGCTTTGGGTGCTGAAGCTGTCTTAAAAATCACCTAAGGGTTCCCTCATGTGAGGACCTCTTTGCCAAATGCTTTTCTACCTCTTGGTGAACTGCAAATTAACACCTGAAACAGAGCAGTCAGCATTCTGCTGTAGCATAATGTTTAGCAGTTTGGGAAGTGGTATCTTAGTGTTTTATTGCTGTTATACTACCAACTGTTTTGACCTTTACCTGTACCAGGACTGAGGGGGGTAAAAATAATTTAGAACTAAGATTGTGATTTAGGATTTTCAATGATTTATTCATCCACCAAAAGAAGTTTGAGGACAACCAAAGTTATTTGCAAGCATAAGCTGAATTTGGCAAACAGCTTTAGATAAAAAAAAAACCCCAGTAAATGTAAAAAAGTTAAAAAAGTTCAGTTTGGTATTTCCTAAAGCTTTTTCAGACTAGATTCATAGGCACACCTGAGTGCAGCTCATATAACTGAGGAAGAGAAGGTCTGTTGCAGGGTGACAAACTACTTGCAAGCTGAAGTCTGTCTAAGCTGTTTCTCTGATATAGAAGATCAGGTCAAATTCTTCATCTGCTCAGATAAGGATTGGAGGACAGCTCTCCTCCCCGTTGAACATACAAGAGGACACAAGGCAAACAATGCATTTTGTCAGACTTGGTTTTAATTCATTTAAAAAATGCTTCAGGTTAAGTCAGGACAGTTTTTTCCAAAGTCAGACAACAATGATTTATGTCTCTGTGCTCGAAGCAGTGTTTCTGAGCAGCTCCTTGGAGCCGAGCACACGCTCAGCCGGCCTCAGTAGCACTACTTCCCTCCGTATGATGGACCATGAGCGTGGATGAGGGAATTAATGTATAGTCTTGTTCTTGATTTGGAATTATGGTAAACATTTATCTACTAATGCAAATTGGATTCCGTCTATGAAGATTGATTTTCATATAATTTGACCTTGTCTAATAAGTCTTCTTGATCAGATGAATTACAGGGCCTTTGCAGTGATTTATTTTTGCTTATGCATAAAGTACTGTGTGCTTGTTCATTTATTATGCTTAGCACATAGACTTAGGAAGGCTGTATTATTTGGAAATTAAATTTTGTATGTTCACATTTTAACAGAGACCTCTCTTCAGCTGTTTGACTTCCTATGGCTCTGTCCTCCAACATGAGGAAAATCAAAACCAAATTACTTTGTTTTCTGAAGTCCGTATGTTAAATAATAACCCCAGAGCTGTCACTCATCTGTGCATACTCGTGCTATGATTGAAGAAAAAGGCTAAGCAATATAATGGTACTTTAAGCATTTTGTCTTAACCTGTGTCCACAAATATGGACATGAATTAACTATAATTATAGTGCTATTGTGTCACTACAGGGAGAATTAGCTGTGATTTGATTGTTATCCTTACTCTGTATTCTTCAATGTATTTTGGTTTTCTCTACCTTAACTCCATCCCAAATCCAGAGATTCTTGTAAGGCTGGATCCAAAGTTGCTGACATCAGGGGAAAGACTCTTCCATTTTAAGAGCCTGTTTATCAGACTCTTGATGCCAACAGTGTCTTAAGTTCTTGAACGTACTTTATAATTACACATGAAGAGAACTGTGTGAGGGGGAAGGTGAAATTGCAGTCTCTCATATTTTTGTCTTGCATTTCAGTTGGAGTAACTCCCACAGTTCTGTCTCCCCCCATCTTTGCTTACATCTGAAACTTAAAAATACTCATAAAAGAAATCATGTGCTCATATAATTAACTGCCCTTTTTAGAACATTTATGATTATAGTAAATTTGTTTCAACGTTGACTTCTTCATCGTCTCCCTAGATACCTCTTTGCATCTATTTCAACCAATTGTAGCCTATTTATCACTATTAATTGTTTACAGCCTTTCAAGCCGCCTGTGATTTATCTCAAATTATTTAATATAGACCCCTCATTTTTTAAAATATGAAGCTGAATTATGTCATTTAGGCAATTATCCAAGCACATAGGGAGTGTGGTTATTCTGCTCACTGGAAAAGAGTTGTGTTTTGGCAGCTATATGGTTGGACAATAGACGCAGCCTCTATAAAACTCAGCTAGTTAGGTGTGTGTATCCTTACAAGGAGATATATATATAAAAATATGTATATATCCTTCCAAATAAGTAACAATAAAAACTTGTAATGTGATTTTATATATATACACATAGACATACATTTATATATGTCTGGGATGTTCTGGGATTCTCCACCTGTAAGGCCATGTTTGTAAGGCTCTGATTCCGAAAAATATTTAAGCACATTACAGTGTGGAATTACACTGGTGTCAGCTAAAATTAATGTATCTGAAAAGATGCACTTTGAGTGAGTTTGAGCAGCAGAACTTGAAGGGAAATAAATTCTAAACCAGCTTTGGATGTTTCTTCTATTAATGAAAGTGTGAATATTTGATTGGAGGATATCTCTTACTGACTTAGTAGAGACAGAAGCAAGCATTGAGTCCTATAAGTAAACTATTTTTCTCTTTTATGATGATAGAGATCTAACTTTTAGCCCTTCAACTACTCATACTTTCAGACTGAAATGTATAATATTAGCAGAAAAATATCCACATTTAAGAGAAAAAAATTCCCTAGAAGGTTGATGAAAAGTAAATATCAGGTGTTTGAAATGCTCAGATGTTTAGAAAGTTAGAATTTGCTGAAGGGAAGGGAATTTGTACTCAAGGAACAGGCAATGTATTAAAAATACATGGAAAAAAAAGAAAAAATCCATAGGATGCATTATGGAACCATGTGATAAAATCAATTTCACAGTGAATCATGCAGCTCTGCAGCTGAGTGTTGATTAACTCATGATTCAGCTGAGAGTCTGGGAATATCTAATTTTTTTTTTGAAAGCCTAACTCTTAAATTTGTATGATTACAGCGGGAATTCCAACTTTAATTAAACTGAAGGAAGTCCCTGCCTGCAGAACAGTGCTACCAGCCATGTTCGTGTATGCTCTAAAGACTTAGAAATCAAAAGACAAAAGAAGCAACCTGTAAATTTTTGTTTGTGTAGACTTTTATTGCTAATAGATTGTAAATAAGCTTTATTTGGTTCATCTGGAGACTGCTTTATTCCAAGTGACTAACAACCTACAATACTGAGCTAAAGAGGGGAATACAGTGAAACGAGACAACCTACAAAGCATTCTATTTAATTTAACACAGGATTGCAGATTGGGACAAGCTCTATCTTGGTAAACTAAAGCACTAGCAATAAAGGTTAATGAGGTAAGAGCAAAAAAAAGTAATCTACCTTGATGCCAATGAAAAGATTCACCCAACTGCTGTGTGTTTCCAACTAATAAAATACAATTGACATGCATTACCAGCTGTGTGTAAGAAACTCAAGAAATGAAAGACCAGCAGACAAATCATCTGTCTTTTTTTTCCCTCTGTTATTTTTGCATAATGTGCTCTCTGACTGTACTAAGGAATTTTTTTCCAAGAAATACCACATATTTACTTCTTTTGACACTTTGGAGTATCCCTTCAGCATTCACTCTGATGCTTTCTGGGGACCATACAGGTATATAACACATACACAAATAATGACAGCATTCCTGAGGTTGCATAATCAAGCACCTCAAAATTAGCAAGGGATGTAATTGAGGTTTTGTGTAACTCCAGTCTTTTATGAGCTTGTATCTAATTTCTCACTAGCATGGTTAGTAAATCTTAGCAGTTGTGCCTAATGTTGAAGATTAGTCCATTTGAAACATAAGGAAACGTCTGTCCTAAACTTTTTTCTCCAACCAGTATAGTTTGATTTCATAAAACCTGTGACTGCAAGTCTCACTTCACGAGTATTTCTGATACAGTCTTTAATCACTGGTATGTTTTTTTACTGAACAAACTTAGTCACAGGCTAAAGCCAACTAGTCTCTAAATCCCGTCTCTCCTGATTTCCACTCCCCGTTTAATCATCACTCTTGTCTTCTGGGTTTCTTGTCTGTCCAGTCTCTGTTTCACCAGTCACTGTTTTTCTCTGCTCTGAGTCAAGCAGTTCTTTCTTCCTGCACCATGTGTGAAAGCAATGCAAGGCACTATAAACACAGAAATGACATACTGCTTGTTCTTGATACCTGCCCAGAGTGATTAATATTGGGGAAGTACAACTTTATCTGCCTATTTTTGGTTGGAAAAAGCATGCTGAGATGCACCAGTGACAGCAGATGCATGGTACAGTCACATAGGAGTCTGGAAGCAAAGGAGAATACTTTGTGCATGCAACAATAGGTTCTGGAGACAGCAGATAAAGGAAGAGAACATGAGTACCTTTTGATACTCTCTGATCTCTTTCTTCCAGAACCATTTCTCTTCTCAAACTCCCCTTATTCTAGATCTGTACTGAGGGATACTTGTAAGTTATCACTGTATGGTTAACTATGTAATGACAACAAAGCCAGTGAAAACTAGGTCTAAACTTGTTTGTGAGAAGAGATAAAGCACCAGAGGGTTTAGTGGACACTAAACCCAGGGGGTTAGTGTCAGCTCCTGCTGACATGATGAACGAATCTGGAAAAAAAAGTGAAGTTTAGTTTTGACATTTGGTGCTTTCATTAGTGTTTACATTTCTTTAGCACTATGGACTTCTCTCTGGATTTCAAGAGCAGATCATGAGGCTGTATCTCTGCAATCCCATCAGGCAATAGGATCGTTGTGCTTTCTCCAACAAGATTATAAGCGCTCATTTGCTTTCAGCAGAAGATTTACCAAGCATCTATTCATATCATAATGGATTATTGACATAACACAGCAGACTGTTATGAAGTATTCCACCATGTGTAATTAGACAGTATTTAATCTGCATAATAAAAATCCATATGAACAGTTGCTGTCATTTATGCTTAAAAGCTGCTCATCTAAATGAAGTATCTAGCTTGCCCCATAGATTCAGTAATGGAAAGCAGCACATTGAAAAAAAAAATGTTATCTAAATTTGAGATTGTTAAAAAGGTGCTTTTGCTCAGCAATCCAGATGTGGGCAGCCTGATTCCACACCCCCCTCCCCGCTTCCCCCAAAGCTATATAGATTTAAATAGCACCTTTCAACTTCCATCTTGGATTATGTTTTTACAGCCGTTTGATAAGTCTTTATGCTTCCATTCCTCATCTCTTTGGTAGGATGCCAAGGCAGCATACAAGGACTCTGCTCAGGGTCCTTCCTCCTGCCAGGTCTGGGGAGGAAGGGTGAGGTAGATTCTCTGCACTAGGGGGGGCATGTGACTCTTTTTTAACACTCCATCCACCCAGTGCTCCAATACCTGCATAATGGGCAAAAGGGCAAGCTGGCACCTGTACATCATGGAAGACTCACTAAGGAATGTAAATGAGAGCTTAACTGGGAATATGAGTGGTTCATAGAGCATCACTGGGTGCTCTGTAATTTTAAGATTAAAAAAGTAAGGGAAGAAAAGCTCTAACTGATAATGCAGCCTGATAATGCTGAGTGGGAAACCAGCAAGTAGGAGAAATATTTTATCCTATAGCCTGCTAGAGCGTGCTTTATGAAAGATCTTACTAGATCAAAATTGGCAAACAGTGCTAGTAAGAAAAAGCTGCTCAATGTGTTTAATAAGCTATTTATTAATAATTTTTTAAAACTTGTTTTAATAAACATTTTAATGTTTTTTTTTTTTTTTTACTAACCATCATCGAGGTCAAAATTAGCCAAAGCTGAAGGATATTAACTTTCACTGTAACAAAAGGTTGTGTTCGGCCACTGCCACTGCTTGTTATGCTATGGTGAAAATCCATCTGTAAGTTGCCTGAAAACAGACAAATGTAATGGGAAAAAAAAAAGCCCAACCCAAACTCAGAGGTAAAAACCTCAGCTATAATTTTCCCATCATCCTTTTACAGTCAGAATACAATACAGCCATTTTGTGGTATCATAAAGCGTTGTTAGTTGTTCTGCTGGTGATTTAAAGCCCTAAAATTGTCAGAATGGTCTAGAATACTATAATGCACAGAAGAAAACTACACTGCATAAATTCCATAATACCTTTTCATTTTGGCATCAAAATAATAAACTCAATTACTTGAGAAAAGGAACATGTAGGGAGTACACTGGGCTTCTCATCGCCTTCATGAACTGATGTGTGTATTGAACTATGCAGAAGTGTAGTTCACAAATGATTGAAAAAATTGTACTGACATGTGAAGGTACAGCAGTATTCAGGTGGGCAAGTCCTGTAAAGCAAATTTTAACCACCTAGTGCAGAACTCTTACTTTTCTATCTAGAAATTAATGTAAAATGAATGAGTAGTAAGTTATTCAGAAATTAGTCCCAATTCTGGCATTTAACTTTGAATATATGTCTTCATATCCTGAGCAATGTTCCTTAAATATGGCTTCTACCAGCATGTGAATTTAGACATCCAGACTGATCAATTGCAGGTTCCTCCAGATCACAAGAACAAGCACACCCATTTGTGGTTCTCAGATGAAGAGATAGGATGTTCGGTTGTATTGTATTTTAAATGAACTAATGTTAATTTTAGTGCATGAAACACTTGGGGCTATCTTAGAAGAGTCCCAAGATGTGTTATCAATCCAGATAGTATATAGAGCTTTCAAGAAACACAACTCTGAATGTCTCAGTTTAAAAAAAGGCAAATGAGATAAGAAATATGTTGAAAGATATTCTAAATTCCTTCATCAGAAGGGAAGAGATAAAAATAATGACAGCCAGTAGCTAAAACATACAATCTGTGGAAATCTTAACGAAGCCTAATGACTCATATGAGCTGAATTGTTAAATTTACTGTCTCCATTTTACAGCTCAGAAAAAAAGAAATGTGAAAGCTAACATTTTCATCTTTTGGGTGTATTAAATTTTGCAACTTAATCCCTGTTCTTATGAGCTAGTGAAACAGAGAACTGAGTTCTTATTGCAAATAAAAATTAAACTCCCACATAAAGAGGGCAGAAAATTGCAAGGGAGAAAGACTCACATTCTGTCAGGCAGCTAATGATTAGTGACCTGTCGTGGTTTGGCCCACCTAGCACAGCAGCACCACGACAGTCCCTTGCTCAGTGCTCCCATTCACCCCCACCTTCATTAGGATGGTGGAGGGCCCAGCGAAATGGGAGTAAAAAGATAAGCAAGGTTGTTGTGGATTAAAACAAGGACAGGGAAGGCTTACTGCCAATTATGGTTCCGGGCAAAACAAACTCCAGTA
>WBNH01004494.1:0-104198 GCA_013401255.1 Urocolius indicus
GCCCCTGACAGGGGCGGGCGGGGGTCGGCGGCGCGCAGCGGGGCCGCGCGCGGGAGGGTGTCCCGGGCCGGGCTGCCTCAGGTGCCGGTGCCCCCGCTGCGGCTCCTCTCCGCCCAGCGGCCGGCCCAGGCGAAAAGGCTTCTCCGGACCGGCTGTTCCCGGTTCCCGTGTGCGCGCGCCTGGGTCCGCCGGCATCAACTGAGAAGGCAGAGCGGAGCGACAGTGCGAGATGGGGGCGGCCCAAGCGACCTTTGTGCGCGCTGTGAACTCGCTGTCCTTGCAGCACAAAAGAGGGAATGCTCGCCCCGTACATCCCTCTCTCCCTGCACCCTCATAAAGAGGTGTCTGAGCTCTTGCTAGTGAGCTTCCACCTGCGCTGTAAGTCACACCTGGAGTTGGACACGTGGGCATGGTTCGTGGGAGGACGGCGTCTCGGTCTGTGACTTGCTTTTGCTCAGAGTTGTATCTGAAAACCGAAGTCGAGGTGCTAGTGGAGATGGCAGATGCAATGCAGTGTTGCAGGGAGTGTACAGTAGGTGGCCTGGAGAATTTTGTTTTCTCTGGGAGAGATGCTTTCCCAGCTTTCGTGGAGTGGCTGGGCCGTGAAACCAAGAGGAGGGAGAGATGATCCCTAGCTTTCTGTTTCAAGGTAATTTGATTAAGACCTTTAGCTGTTAACAAGTGGTAACAGTCATTGAAACGTTCATACTTCAACAGGGTTAACTTCAAATTTTTATCATCCCTTCTGGCTGTAAAGGGAAGGGGAAATGAACCCAGATTTCTATTGTTTAGTATTACTAGTTGAAAAACTATAACATGTTGTGGTAATAGTTGCTGGATACCTTTCTGCTACTCCCTTCCACACTTGCCAATTTTGTAGTTAGAGCTGACAATCTTGTTTGTCTCGAACTTTCCTTTGAAGTGCATTCCTTTACAGTGGAACTTTGTAGACCTTTTGTTTGCCCTTCCACAAAGCAAAGGCCAACCATAAGCTCCCTTTCTCCTCTGCTCATCCTTCTTACTTGTGCTCAGGTGTGTACCCAAGTGTAAGTGGTGCTACCACTGCTTACTGCTATGGAGAACGGCTTGTGTCTACATTATTTCTAACACAAGTTCTACTGTTCTTTTTAAGTACCACCTCATCCCAGGCTACCTCACATAACTTCTACCCTTAAAGAAGGATCTGGTCAGCCCCACCTACAGGAGTTGGCTATTTTAGTAGGTGGGGATTGAAATTGAGGAGGTTTGTGTGCATAAATGTGGCCCTCTTTTTTTTCTTCAGGATAGCACCCAGCAGAGTCTTGTGTGTGTGATGGTCAGGAATCTGTGGGGTCTGGGAAGGGAACTGAGCTGGGCTGACTCTCCATGCACTCATGAAGGAAGGAGAAAAGACAATGACGGAGATCATGGTTCTTAACAACATCTTGTGCTACAGTCTCTTTTAGGATGTCTCTCAGGAGATTTATTACCTCATAGTGGGATAAGATTAACTGAAGACTCCAGGGCTAGTGAGGGTGGAGGAAATGGAGAGACACCTCTGTTACAACCTATTTAAGTCGCCCTAACTTTTTTTCATGGCTTCTCAATAATATTTTAGTCTTTAGTCATCATACACATTTCAACTGTAAAAGTCGTACTTTCTTTGCTCCAGTTTGTTCAAATAGATTATATGGATAAATGATCAGTTACAAGGTGATAGTCGATAGCTGTCCAATGTGGTCATCAGAGAGACCCGACTGACTTAAGAAAGAAAAGCCAAAACACTATACTCAATTAAGGATGAATTTCACTGTGTAGATTTTGTTGCTGGTTTTCCACAGCCCATTATCTACACCTGGTAAGTAGTATGTGGATCATGCAACACACTCTTGTGCGGACTCATAGATGTAGAATGAAGTGTATAACTACTCACAAACAGTCTGAGTAGCTGGGAATCTGAGAACAGGCTTACTTTAGAGTGAGAGAATGAATGAGGTGGGAGATGGTGTTATCAGTTCAGGAAGTAACTTCAAGTTACACTGTACAAAAAGGTACTTATTTGTTGTATGCTTTCATCAGAGAGTACCAGTGCTTGTATGTTAAGGGACAATATTATTGTGTAAGTGCCTTGGTGGTCTTAATGTAAATCTACTTAAGTCAATTACCTCTTCCTATGCTGATTTTTTTTTCTCTCTAGTAGACTTACACTTTCACTGTTACAGAAAGTGATTGCAAGTTGTGACTGTTCATCTATTTAATGAAAGAATGTAGATGGACTAGGTTCTTGAATTGTGCTGAACTTCTATGAAACTCACTTGAAGTTAGTGACTGTCTATTGGTTTATATTGAAAAAAAAAAAAGGACTAGGTTTTTCCAAATAGACTTTGTAAGCCCAGATGTTACTAAAAATGAAGTAACTTCTGCAATATCTTTTAGTTTGCCTTCAGTTTGGCTGCAAGTGTAGGGATAGACACAATTGCTCATGTAAGGTATCGTACCAGCCTGCCTTACCAATCAGTTATGTTTAGGAAAGTCATATATTATTCATTAAAGTCCTCTAAGTGAAGTTGAGATTTTTTTTTTTTTGCTTTCAAAGGTTACTATGTATATAAGGATATGCTACCATATCATTAACTACAGTGTACTTGATTAATATGGTTAATTAGAAAATGGTGGTCATTTGTGTTTCTCTTGTTTGTCCTAAATATTATAGTCGTGGTGGTTGTTACTATTTCTCATTTCATAACTGGCTTTAACTCTTTCTAGTTATGAAAGCTAGATCTGTAGAAGTGGAAAGAAATGGGTTCTGGCTTTTAGGATTCAAGAAGTATTTCATCCTGAAATTCTGTGGATGTGTCTTGATTAGTCATGCACAAGACTGTTTCATAATATCAAGGCTTGAGCCCTTCTGCTTGCAACTTGTCATTTGACTTTTCATGACCTTCAGTTCTAGACATATAGTTTAAAGTTGTATCTTGGCATGTGTTCTGTAACATATTAAAATACAAACAAACCAAAGAAATTCTGAATGCAACCTAATGTAAGAGCAGCTGGATGTGTTGCAGCTATGCATTTGAAATCATTAGGGATGTTTTTCAGTTTTTCAACATGATGAGAATAGACTGGTATTTCTGTGGAAAACCCTTCAATTTTCCTGGTAACGAATGCTTGCCAAAAGCAATTATTTAAGTCACCCTCTTTTAATGTAGAAAGGTAAATTTTCCTAGGACAAAATGTTACTTAGTGGCAAATGTAAGTTTAGGCAGTTCTTTATTTATTTATTTTTCCTACATGAAAAAGTACTAATGCTCACTGTAATGCAGTTAGTTGCTAATGGTTTCACTACAACATGTGGAAACTTTTCCATATTACAAAACAACTGTAAGAACATCCCAACAAATTTAATATGCATATTTTCCATCTGGGGCAAAGTGCAGTAAGGCATCTGTTCCACACATAGAGTGAAGAGATGTGCTTTTTTTTACCTTTCATTCACTTAGATTACAATGCTTCCTTCTCTAGTTCCATTGATTGTGTAAACTCTCCACTGATATTACCACATGTGAGATACCTAGATAATACTCACTTAAACATTCTAGGAACAGTATTATGCAAGCACACTGAATGGAAAGCAGCCTCTGCCAGTAATGATAACACCAGACAAATTGCTTTGAATGAAGACACTTTTTGCTTATCTGTTTCATAAGGCTGTATGGACTCAGTAATGTTTAAAGCCAGTGGTGTGCTTTTAAGTCTTTTTGTATGCGACGTTTGGTTATCTGATGTGGGCTGCAGACCATGCTGTGAATCATCTCAAAAGTACCGAAAATAAAATGTGTTCAAAAGGTATAGTGCTGGTACGGCTTTAAGAATCCTTAAACAGCATCATTTACCTTCCTGGGAAAAGTTAGCAATGTAAATAAAAAAATACTACTTGTTACAGTGCAGCTTCTGAAAAAGAAAATGTACCGAACATCCTGGTCATGTAATTGCTAAGTGTGTGGTATGTGGAGGAAAACCTTCAGTGTAATGTGAAATTATCAACAGAGTAAACACAGCTGAGCTGAAGAGGAAAGGGTCCCCTTATAAAAAATTTCTAATCCTTATTTTGAAAAACTGCTTTGCAACTGCAGAGCTTTAGTCTTTCTTGGAGAATATGTTGTGAGAAAATGCAAGAAGCAAAATCTGGGGGATGTAATCTTAATTTTAGGAGATGTTGGGCAAATAGGTAATTGCAAAGCTATGTGGCAAATTAAACATGATATCTTAAACTTCTTAATGCTTTAGTCGCCCTAGCTTTAAAAAGCATGTTAATTAAACTGAGAGGTATTAATATTGTGTGATTTTTCACTTGTGTGAAACTCTGCATCTCCTGCTGTGGTTTGAGTGGGAGGCTGAACTAAGCCTCATGAGGCCCCTTCCAGCCTGGATTATCCTGTCTAAAATTACAGCCATACTCCTAGATGTACTTTCTAAGACAACTTCCATATTCCATAGTCAAAAAGTCATCATAATTGTGTAGTTAAATGGAGTTGATATCTACTTCAATGCTGTCCTTTGAGTTACAACTGGTCAAGAAGCCGTCTTTTAAGCTGTCAGCACAGAAGCATTCAGAGTTGTACTTCTGTGTTCGTTTTTGGAGAGTGCCTTATGCACTGTGCGTTTGTATGTGTATTGTTCTGTTGTAATGTAACAAGATAAAAAGAAATTGTAGTGACACTATTGACAATGAGACTTTTTCCACCTAAAGTGTGTTTTAGAGGTCAAAAAGAAACCCAACTTTAAAGCTGTGGATGTCGGGTGACTTCAAGGTGATAGCACTTGAGGCTCTTAGTTATTGCAGCTCTGTTGTTGGATTTCTTCTCTTTGTCTCTCCTCCTTCAGTTTGGAAGTGAAGGAAAATAGTTTAGTCTCATCTGTATTTTGTTTCTTTTATCTAATCTCTACAGAGAATTAAAATGTCAGAGTTGAATTTCGATCTCTGGACACAGTAAAAGGCATCTGTGTGCAGTGCACTTAAACTAGAACCAAAAGTAAAATAGCTATTTTAAAAAATATTATTTTAATTCAGGCATATAGCTAGACCTGTGAAACTGCCTTACTGTAGTCTAATATGACCCTACTGCATGCTAGATAAGCTTTGCTGCTACAGCTCTGCTGAAACCCCATTTCCCTCCTCTTAACTTTCCTCAAAATAAGCACAACTCTATTCACTTTTCTGTCTGAGAACAGGCTCTTGAGTCTCTTTGCCAGTGTCTGTATCTGTCAGGACTTTCTGCTGAAATATATTAAACATGTTGGAAAGTGTGTTTATTATTCTAAGACTGACTTCAGTTGCTATTTAAGTGAATCTTAGTTTTAAACTCCACCATTAATTTAGAGAAAGATATTTATACTGTACTGCCTCTTAGGGAATTTGAATGCTTTTAGAAATCAGACTTACACAACCCCTAGCTGTAGCTGAAGTGTATGTACGTGGTAGATGCCCCTTCTCTACATGGAACAGGGAGCGTGGAGGAAATCCTTGATTTGTGTCTAAAATGCTTCACTGGTATAGAACTCTTTCCTGTAATAGTTACCTGATATCACATTGTGTTGTATTTCTGCTAGCAAAAATCACCTTATTGGCTTTGGTAGAAGACTGGTCTGTTTGGACCTCTTTCATGAGTTGAAGGGAAGAAGATGCTGATTTTCTTCACAGACTCACTTAAGAGCTGTGGCAAGCAGTCAGCAGAGTTATATTCAGATGACTCCCTTTAAGAGCTTGAGCCTTTTAGAGCAGTTAATGAGAAAGGTAAAGCTTGATAAACTGCTCTTGAGTAAACCACTCATAAACCACTCTGTGCTGATAGGTACTACTCTGTTTTCTTTGCTGTTTACCCAGTAGTCATTCCTGTCCTTTCCTTTTTTAATCAAGCTAGGAAAATGAAGGGATGATTTTGATGGTACGTGCTAGACAAACTGATATTTCTCTAGTACTCTGAAAAATGTCAAACAATGCACTCAGAATAATTTTATTACTTGTGGTTCCTACCATCTCAAAATCCTGCATTCTGGGAGAAAATATAACAAGCATTAGTTATGAATTACATAAAGCTGCCAAGCTGAAGCAAGCATTAATTCAACATTTAAATTTGATTAATTTTTGGCTGCACTTTAACAATGAAGGCCAGTATTTCTTCATTGAGAGAAATACATTGAGAACTCGCAACGAAGAGACTATAGCATCTACTATAGTAGTCTGTCTACTAAGTACAGCAGTGATTCTTCAGAAGCAAATGTTTCTCTCTGTGCATTGAAGTCCTGCAGGTGTCTGACAAAGAAAATGACCACCCTGGGCAATGAACTGCAGTCTTTCTACACCTTGAGTTAAAGCAGCAATTACAAAAACCCACAATTAAATGACTTAAACCAATGAAAACTGATGTGACGTGCAGGCAAGGCTAGACAAGGTTGCGACTCCCAGAAAACTTGACTAGAAACCTGACTAGAAAGACCACCACAAAACAATGTTTGAATGGAGGATCTTATGAACTCTGTTTTAAAACATTTTAAAAATAATCTTCCTTATGAAGATGTGATTTTTCTTGAGTCAACTTGCATTGAACCAACCCACTATACAGAATGACAACACAAGCCATTGTTTCTGAAAGGCAAAGTGGCTTCTAGCCATCATTCAGTCCATATGAATTGACTTAATTCAGAATAAGTATTTTCTTTGATTAGTTTAAGACCACTTTATGTAGAACCTCATATGTCAAAGGCATTTGGAAGAAGGCTTTTTCGATGGACTGAAAAACGAGAATTCATATTTGCTTCTCATATCTCTCTTCATCCAGTCACTGCTCAGACATGAGGACAAAACCTTGCAGCTTCTGCAAAACCATTCTTTTTTTTTTCTAATAAATTCTTAACTCATTAGGATGTTTAAAACAACAATGAGAAAAATCTAGAGAGGATGAGAATTTTCAAGGTTCATGTCATCTTTGTTCTGATAGTCAGTATTATGACCCATTCTTAATGGGGAAAGCAGTGCCATGAAAAATATCTAGAAGCCCATGGCCAGAGTCTGCCCAGGCAAACAGTGAGAAGATGGATACAGAGGTTTAGATTTGGGAGTGATGCTTTTTTATTTTTAACTGAAAGGGAAATGGATATGTAGTGTCATTTAGTTTCTGATCCACAATGCTTATGGATACTTCTTTGCAATTGAATTGGTGACCCTTCTACACATATGTACACATACACAAGACTCTTGAAAGCATCTTTCCTGTTCTTAAAGCAATAGAAGTAATAAAGTGTTAAAACACCTATGTCTAAAGTATGGATTTTTGTATCCTAAGTGAACCTGAAGAATTCCTTAACTTTGTGTTTGAATGACAAAATGCATGTTGACAGGTCTATTCATGTTTAGAAAATGTATATTTTAGAACATCAGCATAATGCACGTAAGAGTGAGAGTGATCAAACAGGTCTCTCTAAAGAACCTGAAATTGTTAATACACTATAGAAGTGATTGTGGAGGAACAGCAAAGCTAGTCACTGCAGTGATAGAAATAGTGTTACTTTATTTTTTCTTTATAAAAAGCTATACTAAGCAAATACGTTTAACATATATAGAAAATAATCACTAGGAATGTGTTATCCTAAGCTTCATTGTAAGCTTTTCAGTTACTTGTTTGTGGGTTTTTTTTGACTGAATGGCAGAAAGGAGTATGTTGTTGACTTTATAACAATCACCAGTTGCTAAAAGGGTCCAGAGGACAAATACAGAAGGTGGATGTTTGAAGTGTAAAGATGAATTTACAAATGCTAATCATTACAAACTGATAATGAAGTCAGGAAAAAAAACTCAGTCATGCAAAATTTTGCTGCACTTGAGCAGCAGTTTTCATTTTTCATCATAAATGTGCTGCCCAAAAAGCTTCAGTTACTTGGCTCAAAATACTGTCATGCTGTCTCCTTGAAGAAAACTCCTGTCCAAACCAGTCTGTATATTCAAAATGCTGTAATCTTTGGAACAATATCTTTACCTTTTTGGTGCTGTGCTTCACACTGAGCACTTCATCTCATGTTCTGTACTGTGACAACAGATATGATCAAATGTTTGGCGTACTTGATAAACATGAGCTACAGTTGTACCTTGGTAGTGCTTTCACTACTAGTTCTGTATTCCATTCAGCTTGGTAGAGCTGGAGACTTCATTGTGTTAAGCTGGATGGGAAAGAGTAAGCATAGAAAATTGTATTGGGTTTGTATGGCAAGGTTCTAGTAGGAAGGAGGCTGCAGGGCTGGCTTCTGTGAGAAGCTGACTAGCAGCTTTCCCCTTGATAGAGCGAGTTCCTAGCCAGCTCCAAGACTCACCACTGCTGATCAACGCTGCCAATTGACAGTGGTGGTAGCACCTCTGAGATAATATACTTAAGAAGGGGGAAAATTCTGCTGTGCAACAACCCTGCAGCCACCAAGGTCAGTGAAGGAGGGGGAAGCAGTGCTCCAGGCATTGGAGCATGGGTTCTGCTGCAGCCCATGAGGAAAGTCATGGAGTCTATTATAGTAACATAGAAAACCTTAAGGCTGAAGTATAATGCTACTGCTCTGGAGGCTAGATTATGTGACCTCTTGCTCAAAGCAGAGCTGTCTTTTAAGTTCTCTATTTGTTCTTCTAATAGTTACAAACTAAATTACATTGCAACAGTATTTTCTATTTCCAACCTTGCTTGCTCTAGGAATACCACTAAAACATTGTGGAAATGCCTCATATTGAGTGCTGTAATTAACCAACTGGTTACTGCAAGATGCAGAGCATCTATCACAAACTTGCAGCAGGTTACCTTCTTGGCATATGTTCAGCTCCAAATAGCACATGTGGGAGTTGGTATACTCCCTAGAACAGGCTGCCTAAGGGAAGAGATTCCCTTAGAGAAAGTGATTTTCTCTTTTGGAATGTGTACAAATGCCAGGGGCTCTTTCTTAAGCTTGCCAAGCTTCAATTTGAACTGCATCTCAAATTTTAATAATACTTGAGGGCCATTTCCTATGAATGGATCTCCTCATTTCAATCTCCTGTGCTAGGGTGTGAAAGCATGTGTGGAACCATGTGTGCACTCACCTTGACTACTCCCACTTTTTTTAAACTGAAAGTGTTTCAGTACAGTGTTGCAGGGAAGACAGTTTACTACCATCCTCAGACCTGCTCAAAGAATCACCTTGAGATATTTGAGGTTAGAAATTGTTGGCTTGCTATGAGTAAACTCCAGAGAATGTCTGAATAAAATAAATTCCTGAAGTAAGCAATAATGAAATTTGTATACGTCAAAGCAAGAAGCAGCTTAATGCCACTGCTGAAGACCTCCTCCTTTCCCAAAACAAATAATACTCAACTATTTACACAGCATCCATTGAAAGTGGCACTTTGCTTGCAAGTTTTAAGTGGATGGAATCCCTTTAAATCTTTTGATAAAGAAATATTTGAGTTATACATTTTGATTAATGCTTTATTAAAGACAATGTGGTACTCTTTAGTATATTCTTGTTCTACTGCAACGTTGCTATTGTTGAACAGGTCAGGAGGAATAGTCCATTGTGTCTGTTTCTTAAAATATCTTGTTTTATGGTCTGAGACAAAATACAGAAGAAATTTTTATAAAGACTTGGACATCAGTTTCTGTGTGAAGCAAAAACAAAAAGTGCATTTCCTTTCCCTCTGCACACTCTTTCTCTAGTTCTGTTCAGATTTATTTTGCCTTTCCTACTACTGATAAAATGTTAACACTTAAAACTTGTTGGTTTTTCAATGTTTTTCTGTAAAGATCTTATCTATATTCCTTCCAGCTATTTCTTTGGTATGAGTTCAGAACCTTTTTTTTATATAGCAAGTCTCTGATTAGTGTGACTTAATTCCCAGGGCATGTTTTCTGTTCAGTGACAATTGGTGCAAATCAAAGGTAATAATGCTCAGGATAACATAATGTAAAATCTCTAGATGTAAATTCTCTGGTGTAAGGGAACTAAATGTATTTCTTCTAATCAAGTTTGAGTACCTAATTCTAAGAACTCTGTGTTAGATAGAATGTAATGCCTGCAGCTGTCTTTTCCAGCATTAAGGGTACTAAAATACATTCAGACCCCTTTTTATTTTGCCACTATGAAGTACTCTGTGGGGAAATTAGTATTGTGATCCTCCATATCACTATAAGGTCACTTGGTCATGATAAGGTGCACCTTGCTATGAAGCACCTCGCTTGGTGACAGGTGCTCTAAGCAGACCCTGAGCTATTGCTAGCACTTAGTCCTTGGCGTTAGCCTCTAACTCATTGGCTATGCTTTCTCTGCTGAAGGCAAGCATGTGAAATCCCGAACCAGGCATCTTTCATCCAACTTTTGTCAGCTGTAAGGATTTCTAAATTCACTGGGCCTCTCAAATCATCAGGTCCTGATGCTCTTTTCTTTTGGAAGTGCCTCTGGCTTTAGGCAATTTTTAGGACAATTGCTTTGTTATTTACCTTGGCCCTCTTCATTGTCAATTGCTTTTTCAACTTTGATTAACTGTGGACAGAGAGTAGCTTTTTACTAGTATCCAGCAATACAGATCAAGTGCTACCCATAGTGCTGTCTTCAGGTATTAAATGCTTACAGAGTATACTGGTGCCACAGGCATAAACAAAGGATAAAACAGCTTTAGCTAGAAGAACCTTGGAGCTATGATACTTGGTCCAAGAACTGAAGGAGAAGGGAGTTGATAATTGCCTCCACCACAAAAAATCCCCCAGACACCCACAAAGCCTGAGTTAGGTCTTGTTCTGGCAGTTAAAAGGGTGTGTACCCTTCAGATAACATCTCAATGCAATATCACTGTGCACAGCCTCTATTCTTTTTAGCATGTATACTTGCCTAATCTTTGGCTTTAATTTAGTGCTTTCAGTAGCTTCAAAATATAGTGCAACAGGGTTGGATTAAACTGAAATGCAATTCTATTCTGCTTCTCCTTTCTCAGAGGAAGAAGTGGCTTTCTACTCTTGTGTGGTCTGCTTCATGAACTTGACACATGAAGGTGTAGTTGTCAGGGACAAATGACTGACATCCATTAACAGGACTGAGGAATTGAAGCTTCTTCCGTTGAACGTTAATAGGGATGAAGGTGAGGAATATGACATTTTCTGGGACTTAGTCTGGAGAATGTGTCTTTATTCCATGTCCTTCACCAGGAAAGGATTAAAACCAGACTACCATAGTGTCTGGTGTTAAGCCTATGTAATACTTGGCTTGCAAGTGTATCTGAGGCTTACAAGCCTAGCTGACAGTTGGGTCTAGGTTGGTGTTACATTTGGACATGGTTATAGAAAGTGGCAACATCTAACACCTGTCACTTGGGAAGGGTCTTAAATGACTAGTAAATCTTAACCTGTAATGAGTGCCATATGGCAGTTCTTATTTGCAGCTGGAAAAAATCAGGAAGCCTCAAGAGGCTAGTGATTAGAGAGTTGTGTATAAAATTCAAGTAAAACTGAAACTTCCTGAAAAGCAAAGTGGTTTGCTGCATACTGGCACTGACTGACTGTCGGGTACTTAAAGCTTGTGTCTCCATGCTAGTGTTAGTTGCAGAAACATATAACTGGACAGGCAGTGGTGGAGGTGTACTTAAACTTTTAACTCCTTTAATTTGCTGTGTACTTGTTTAAGGAGTTTATGATCTGTGTAAAAGCTGGAGTGTGGCTTGCATTCTGAGTTCAACGTTTAGGATGAAAATTGTAGACTGCATATGGAAAGGATTTAAGATCCTCAGAGCTTCCCAGTAACCAGTTACTTTGTTCAGAGTGTTTCTCTATAAATGCTAACTGCTTAGAGGCTCATGCAGGTCCTGCACTGGCTGGTGAAGAGGGAAATGTGGGGTTTGGCATCTGCAGTTCATGACCTTGGACATGAAGTGAGCTGAGAAAACCACCTGGTGGTTTACACTTTGGTTTTAGTGCTCTTTGCTTGCAGTGTTTACCAAGAGGTATACTTGCTAAATCTAAACATAGATGCTTTTTATGATGCTGCCTCTTGGATGGTGGCATAAAGATAGTCCTTAACCTCAGTAGCAAAATTTCCTTTAATAGCAAATTCATGCAGCGTGATGTGGAGCTGTTTGCAAACTTGTGTTTGACAGGACAGGAGTAGAAGTAACTAGCTTCTTAGGTCTCTTCAGCTTTAGCTTTGAAATGCAAGGGAGAGGGGCAGTGGAGCTTGATGTGATTATTTTCCTTTCTGTGTGTCCCACACAGTAAAATATACTATACTGAAGCCTGTCATTTGTCTTATAAGACTAACAGACCACAGAAGTGTTAGTTTTCAGAAGTGATGGGAACTATGTCTTTTGCCTTGTATACAGCTGAGTTCAAAGCTGGCAGCACTCATTAAAGCAGAGTGGCATCAATTGTTTTTGAAGATGGAGGACTTTGTAGAATTGAATTAGTTACTGTGAGTTGAAGGTTACTCTGTTTCTTGTACTTCTGGAGATCTTGTCTCTGAACCTTTGAGTTTCCAGGAAGGGAGAGAGAAATTGTTCCTCCTGTTGCTCTTGGGCTTGTAAGATGAAGTCTTCATCCTCAAGTAGTTGCATTCTGAGGGTGAATGAAAGTTAAATGAGCTCGTGAGTGCTAGTTCAGTAGTCTGAGTGCAAAAGTTGTCTGTGGTTACACTATGTCAACTGATCTAAGGAATAATCTGTCGCTCTAAATAGTACCTTTAACTATAAGCTGCAGTAAAAGATAACCTTTAGAGAATTGTGTATCAAATCCCTTATCTGTTTAAAGCAGTAAAAATCCTTATTTTGGCATAAAGTGTAGGTAGAAAAGTTATCTTCAGAAAAGAGAATGAATATTTTTGAATATTCCAAAGGCAGTTATGCCGCAGTTCTGTTGGTTATATTTCTGATTTTGTTTTTCAACGTAGCCCTTTAATTTCAACCAAATCACAGTAACTGTATTCTAAGGGAAGATATGCTTATCCAATAATTTTCTTTAGCCAGAACATTCATTTGGGGTCTAGGAACTAGATTTAATAGTTTTTTTACAGCTATATCTCATGTTATTACTGTATAAGCTATTCAGATATCTAAATAGTAAGCAACTTATGCTACCTCTTATGAGGAAAAAGAAGAGTTATTCATCCATCAGCTGTCTCGGAATCTGTTTTTAACTTGTCTCTGTGTTCTCATTCACAGTAGCCGGAACGGTGGCTACTATAGCTAAGAACTTCCTCTGCAAGTCTGAACAGATCTTGTATTGTGCAGACTTCAAAGAAATATAATGCATCAAGGTGTAACAGGTTAAATTCCATGTCAGAATTTCCCTTAGTTTACCTGCCCCTCCACCCCCTCAAAGTCAAGAACTTCTGCAAACATGTTTTGACTCTGACATTTTAGACCGTGAAACTTAATCTCTTGGTATCTGTAGCTAGGTAAATTGAGGGAAATGATTATTTAAAGGGGTATATAATGATATTTTAATTCAGATTCTGATTTGGAAATAGCAGCTTTAACTCTTCTTCTTGTCAAATCCCCACAAAATCTTTTGTTCGCTATATTCATGTAGTAAATCCTTAGCTAGATAACTGTGCAGGTGTTTTGTTACATAGATCTTGGCAAGCTAATAAATATGAATAAGTTCTTCAGGACCACCACCATAATGAAGCATTATCTTTGTTTACTTGGAACTACAAAGCCTAAATGATTTTTCTTTCTAAATAGAGGTAGGAATAAATGAATGTGAGACTTATGCTTGGTTGCAGCAAGAGTACTACAGTCTTCCTCCTAGGGCAAAGACATTTGTAACTGATTATTTTCTGTTCTTGAATTTGCTGATTTTAATTAGAGTGAGTTTCTAACAACAGAGTCAGTGTTTATATAGAGAAAATGATCCAATATTTGTGCTCTCATTTTCTCTAATGTTAAACATTCTGATGTTCCTGATTGGTAAGCTGTCATATTTTAATGTAGAGGGTGATGTTAGTAGCATATAGGCAACTATTGTAATGGCCAGAGGAACTCTGGTGAGCAGAACTTGTCCACTGTGTTTAAGCTTTGTTCTAAGAACAGATCTTCCACAACTGTCCAACAAGTAATTGCAGCATCTACTGTGAAAATTCCTTTCTACCAACCTTAAGACGTGAACAAGTACAAATGAAATTGTAATTCGATTTGAGAATTGGCAATTTCCATTTCGTGAGGTTTTGTGAGCTACAAAACACTCTTAAACTGCTGCTCATCAGAGTTCAACAAAGAAGTTGCCTGTATTTGAGAATCTAGATATTGTAGGAAGGAGCTCTAGGAAATAAGTTTATTTTAACAAATGTGGTCTAGAGACAGACTTGGCAATTTGTGAAATCCTATTTAATTGTTTTCTGGACTAGAAGAATTCAAGAACATATATTTTTAACCTAATTACACTTCCACTGTTTCTAAACCATTTCCTCCTTCCTCTTTGGTGATAAAAACCTGGTTGGGGTGATGCATACTGTGCAAGAACTTGAGGGAGTTGATGTACATGTAGTTTTTTGGACACTGGGCTTTGTGGTTTGATACGATTCTATCAGAATGCAAGACTCTTATGTTTCATTCAGCTTTTTTCTTTCCTTTGCTCTCCAAAGAAAGTAGTACTGTGTTAATTTTCTTACCCAATTAGCTTGCTAACAAGAATAGCTGGTCCTGTGATGCTGGTAAATACAGAAGGTAGAGACTTGAGGTGCTTGATAACAAATCGAAAACTTATGATTAGAAACAAGTACTCTCTGTATTAGCTTTTTATAACACTTGTAAGGAAAGGAAAAAAGTAAAGCCTGAAGTAGTCTACTATGTGTCAGTCTTGAAGTTGAGTTTACACCTCTAATTCATTACCTGAATAGCTGTACAGTTAAGCCTGCTATAAGTAGTAGAATGACTCGTAAGCACATCAGTCATGCAGAAGCATTTCTGTTACTCAGATCTCTGTTAAGGAAGATGGACCACGTGCTGTATGGAAGCCCTTAAAGATTAATCACCTCCAAATGTGTTTTATGGCTGGTTCTCCCTTTGACCATTGTAGTGAATGAGAATCTTAGTAAAAACGAACTGTTAAAAGACTTCATTATATGTATCTGAATCTTAGTGAAATCATTAGAAAAAAGTCTGGGAACATACAAATACCAGGCACAAGCAGCAATTGCTATTTAGTGTGACTTGAATGTATGTTAGCTTTTTTCCTAGCTTTTGCTGCTTGCTCCCTGCTCTTCCTGCATGAACTGTGGAGTGTTGTTCCCCAGTTAAATTATGCTCCTGTGATGAGAATGTATTGCAGTTTTGAATTTGCTTTAGGTTCTAGACAAAATGCATTGTTGTGACTTCTGTGAATCTTTTCCCTGCTGGAGAGAACTTCTTTCACCTGATGAGGTAACTTACAATGTTGTGGTGTCAAATAGTTGCTTAGCTCCCTTCAGGACAACATCAGTTTATGAAGTTGTTGTGTGCATGTTAATCCCTACAGATGTTACATGCTGAAGTTTGGTGGTCATTTGTCTCTAGGGGAATCTTAAATGCTAGTGTGGCCTGTAATGTATTAAAATCAGTGGCTGTATGCAATCAGTTTTTTGATTCTTACTTGACCTCTTGCTGCCACTAGAACTGAGCTGTCAAGAAAAGCGTGTAGTCTCTCAGTACAGTAATGTCACTATGCTCCTCTAGAAATCATGTGTTATCAAAGAGGAAATTTTGGATTCATGGTAAAATAATACATGAGGAGGATATTAGAATAAAGCAATTGATCAATCTATAATGTTCAGACTATTATTTCTTTCTCTTATCTGATATCTGAATTGATACTTCATTTGTGAGCAACTTGGGTCACATCAGAACTCTTCTGACAGTTTGCACAAGCATCTTAATTGATTCACCTACAGTGCTTCTATAAGAAGCTGAGCCTCCATTTTCTTGATTATTATCTCTAATTTGTAAATTTAAGGCTCTGTAAATGACTGGCTTACCTCCCTATCCCTGTAATCTTTCCTGTGGGAAAGAGTATTAAAATACTGTTAAACTCCTCTACATTGAAATACTTATGTAATTTAAGTACTAATGCACACCTTAGTTTGGGGTTTTAGATATTCCCTACACCTCTCCCTACATGTGCACAGTTAAGTGTTTAGTTTCCTGAATTGTTTGTATGTAATGGTAAACCAGTTCTGAAGCACAACTCAATTTGCCATCTAGATCTTTTAGTTAATGTATTGGTTAAATTATGCTATGTACTACTTTGATACTGACAGACCAGGATCTAAAGTCAGACTTACCTATCTGAAGTCATTAACCAGTCCTCTCTAACTTTTAATAACTTGTTCTCAGTAATCAATAAAAGATTCTCTTTTCACTTCACAGTTTTAGGAAGCTGCAAGCTGGTGTTCTGTCCAGGAAAAACATTCACCTATCTGGTGGTTTTCAGAAATATTTTGTCCAATACTGTCATGAATTGCAGCTGGGAGATGAGTGGAACATGTGGAAATTGCCTTGTAACAGATCTCTCTATGCCTGATGGGAATATGCCCAATACATAATGCAGGCTTCTAGCCAAAACAAATTTTGAGGACAACTTAGGCTTATTCATTTCACTGAGCTGACTGTAACAAACCTGTGGCCAAGATTTAAAAAGTGACTTTGATTTCGGATGTGTACTTTTCAAATCAAAACAAACAAACAAAAAAGGCCTGTTTGATTGATGACATAAAGCAGTTTTTCTCAGTCCATGTAAGACACAAAAGACTGAGCTTGTTCTGGAAGAATTATCCTTTGACCAGTAAACCAATACCATCCCTCCTTTTATATACTAATGAAAAGAACTTGCTTTCTGCACACAGATTCAATGGGTTAGAAGCTGTCAGGAAAATCCAATGAAAGGATTAGCTAAACTCAAATAGATTAATTAAAGCCCTTGATTGTACCTTGCTATGCAAAAGTCACAGCAAAGGAAATTGCAATGATAGTTCATCTTTATGGGTACGTGGTGAGGAGTGAGGGAAGGCAATAAGAATACAGTAAGATGTAAATCTGAACGATTTCAGTCATATTCTTAAAAGCTGCCTTGATTCCTTACCTGTCTTCGTGTACTTGAAAATGGCAAGATTTTAGTAGGCATGGAAATGGTAATCAGATCCTTATGATCAAGCCACAAATCACTATTATATCCAATATTTTTTTTATCAGCTTCCCCTTTGCTTAAGACAATTTATCCTACTGGCCAGACCTAGGGATTGGACTGCTACTGAAGGCTTCAGGCTGCCTGAAACAAAGCAGGTGACCTGTAACAGATAAGTGTAACTCAGAGTTACACTGAGGCTTAGAGTCGTTTAATTTTCCAGGTCTGAAAACCCAGTGAGTCACCTAACTTTCAGAACTAGTGATTAAGTTGTTTCTAAGGGCAAAATACTGATCATAACTATTTAAATCTTGATCTTAATGTAGATTTTTCTATGCTAGAAATGTTGTAGTCGTATCTGGTTTCTTTGATTGAGGTGTGGATAACTTATTGCTCATGTGCAGGAGAAATTCAAGTGTTGCTATGCATAGTATGGAGCTTGGATTTTCTTTGCATTAGTATGAGATACAAAATTAAATCTGTGAAATGATAAATCTCTAGTCTGTGGCTGTTGAGTGACTTTTGAACTTGTACTAGCTTGTTATGCAGTTTCTCCTGTAGCACAACTTTTGTGCCTGCTTTCCCAAGGGAAAACAACCTTGAGATTATTGAAAAGTCTAAACAAAAGAAAGTTTTCACTTAGAATAGGTCATTAAGTGCTTTTTTTTTTCTGTGACAACATTTTTCTTGATGTTGATTTTATGCCACACTGTAATATGACCCATATGTGAATTAATCTTGATATAGTGTGAATTCTGTGGGCTTTTTCTCTTCAAACTGTTCCGTTAAAACCAAGTTGATGTAAGAAACGCAGTCTGCCAAGTACAGCTTTCATACTGGAAAGTAAGTGACTCTGCTGAGGGCATACATCTTGATAAGCTTGTGGGTGAATAGATTTTCCCAGGATTTGAGCCAAAAATGAGTACCATTTGATTACAGTGAGTATTTGAAGAGACTTCTTTTAGGTTCTCTACACTGCTGTCTGGGAAAGCCCATGTTCCCTTCCTGCAAGTCATGCATCTGGATGTCCAAAGCTACCTGTCAAAAAGCATTTAGTGAGTACATCTGACTCTTCAAGACAGGTTGATTGTGTGTATTAAGAGGCTGCTCAAAGTGTAAGGTATCTGGTTTAAAAACATAAATCACTTTGAAAGACAGACACAGATGTAAAAAAACCCCAAAACTATATTGATTAAATCAAAGCACTAATTTTCTTTCAACTACATATAGTATAAGGGAAAGAAGCACTTTCTTTGGAAGCTTTGTAAAGGAAGAGTTGAATTTTTAAATATTTTTAGTGCCACAGAATTGGGAAGGATACTCTTTTATCGATCAGCATCGTATCCACCAGTATTTGTTGTCAGTGTATGCGAGGAAGGTGCTTCACTGTGAATTCTTTGAAAATCAACAAAAGTCAGTCCCTGATTCTAAACAAGCTAACTTATAGTTCATTTCTCTCTGTTTTGCTTCATTTTGAGACGAGAGATGAAAGGTGGGATGTATGGGAAAGTGCTTGACTTGAGAGAAAAGGCTTCAAGTGTGAATCTTATGGCTGTCATACTGCTACTTGGAAGAGCGTAGCAAAGATGAAGCCTGGATCCTCTCATCCTGCATAGGATAAGAGATAATGGATACAAGTTGCAACATAAGGAATTCTCACGAGAATGGGATGAGGGGAGAAGCTTCTCCATGAAGACAGGCAAATACCAGATCAAGGGCCTAGAGAGGCTGTGAGATCTTCACTATTGTAGTTATTCAGCATGCAACTGGACAAAAGCCTGTGCAAACTGTATCCCTGATTTGAGTGGTTCCTTCCATACCAAATTATTCCATAATTCTATTTCCTTTATTAATTAATCCTACTGTCAGGATCACTGTTGAAGATATGTTAGCACTAACAATGGGGTTTTGTGCAGTTTTGCTGTGGAAATACGGAAGCTAAGAGTAGAGATTCTGAGAGTCAATGTCTAAAAGCTCCCATTTACAAAATTGTGCACGTTTAACTTTTGTGAAGGGTCAATATAATCTCTTAACTATGTTCTTCTCCTCCAGCTTCCTTTTCTCTCTCTTTACCCCAACAGTTCTCTTGTACCTGAAAACTCAGGAAACTTCTATTGGAAACATTCCCTGGAAGCTGTGAGGAGAAGACTAAATGAGTCTCTTCTGTTCCTTCACTGGAATAAATCCTTGTGCAGTGTAGGATCTTCATCATGCTTTCCAGGTGTTTGTTACTTCAGCCTGTGTGTTTCACCACTGCACAGCATTTTTTCCTCACCTTACCTCTTGAAGTCATCAAAGGTTTTCATGTAGCTCTCACCATGCTGTGTTTGTAACAAGAAAGCAGCAACTGCTGCATGGTGAGCCAGGTAACTTGCTGCTTGCTTTAGCCTTGTACTCTGAAGCAAGAGAATAGTGTGTGTAACTAAGGTTAATCCCCTTTAAATGAAGCTTTGTTAACAAGATTAATCCTAAAGTTGGTTCAGAAGGAGCTTGCTTTTTTAAAATCCACTTTTTAAAGTGAAAAGGTTCTGACATGAAATTTACAAGATACCTTGGATTGAGGGGGACATCAGAGGGGCTACTAGACAAACACCCTCTGAGGCCTGGTTAATCAGGGCTTGGGTCGGTCTGATCTTTGAAAACCCGAACTGGCTAGTAAAGTTACAATTTTACTTTAGGAAATGGCTCAAACTCTGTTAACTAAGATTTTTTTGAGTTTTGCTATACAAAATATACATATATACATGAAATCAAGAAACTGATTACAAAAGCCAAATAAAATGCTTGGAGAGGTGCCCTAGTCGTGTCGTGTAGCACCACTGCTGTAGTTAGAGCTATGCCTTTTACTACAAGATGCTTTAGTTGATCCTAAATTTGTGTAGCTCCAGGTGAATTAAGCTACTTCTATGTTTTCAGTCTGATGCTTGGTAGTGTGTTTAGGCTGAGAGCCAGGACATTCCTAATGCCAGGTAGGTGATGGGTCATGTCTTTAAATGCTTCTGTGATAATGAAAACTAGAATTCGAGTGTGGGTGTTCTTCAGATCTGACACACCAAGTGATTTCCTGCTTGATTGAGACTTTGCACGTAGTGTTCTCTGTATCTTATGGGGAGGCAATCCCAAATGCTCAGCTTTTTTCAGACTTTTGAAATATGTTCTGTTTTTTAACACAATGCCACTCCTGTTCTTACAATAAGTTAAGCCACCTGAAATACTTTAGGGTTTGTCTCCTACATGACTTTTACATGGGTCATGGTTTTTAACTATAAAGAGGTTTAAAATTGATAACCATATGTATTATGTAAAGACCTAAGAAAAGAATTCATTTATTCTAGAAATTTCATGTCTCTCAACACGGAGCTCTAATGAGTATCCCATATTGGGGTGGGGGTGAAAGAATATAAGTTAAGCAAATGTGGTATAGAAAAGTTAACTAATTTGGATCTTTGTTATGAATCAAACTTCCATATCTCTCTCCTCTGACCCCTTAATATCTATCTGTCACTGCTCTTATGTTAGAGACTGCTGTAGCTGACTTATCATGCTTTGTAATGGTGTATGAATTCAGCTAGATAAAATCTAGGTGTTTTTAAAACCTTTTTTTCCATAACTGAGCTGCAGAGGGAAGAATTAATTGTGTAGTAAGTATTTCTCCGATTGTATCACAAATATGCTCGTGTGAGTCTTTGTTAAAATCCTGTGCAAAACCTGACATCTACTGGTAGGCACCATAACTGCACTTCTCTTGATGTGAAGGCTTGTGCTTAAGAGTCTGTTTATTGAATTTCTGACCCCTTTTGCTATAGGTTTTGCTTTGTACCTTGTTTGAAATGGAGTTTAACCATAAATGTAAGTCTAAAATTTCCAGATATAATATGTTCTAAGCTGCCTTTTGTAGTAGCATTAAACAGTTGATATAGTTTTATGCTGATTAAAACCAAATTTTTTTTCTTATGTCTTTAAAGGCTTGCCATGGATGTACATCTTTATCCAAATGTGACTGCAGTGGAGTGAAAGGTGAAAAGGTAAATATATCCTTTCTTTGTAACTGACAGATGAACACACAAACGACTGAGCGATATGCCAGCTTTAGATAATAAAAGCCTATAGATGATAGCTTTTATTTCTTGCTTATGTCTTATTTTCTTTGACTGTAATGCAGGCATGCACCAAAGAGCATAGCTGTTGTAATCACTTCATGTATTGAGTCAGACCAACTGGTTCATCTGATGGGGTAGAGGATTTCATGTTATTTTCACTTTTTCATATTGTTGGAATGATAACACAAATTTCTCCAGATCTGTGGGAACGAAAAATAAAAAGACACAAATTGTTGTAAAACAGAATTCCTATTTACTGCCAAGACCTGCCTACAATAGTCAGTTACTGTGAACAAGCTTAAAGTGTGGATTGTACAATAATTATACAATAATTGCTATGATAGTAATGCTTCAGTGGGAACTGAAAACAAGAGTGAGTATGGGTTGCTTTTCCACTTTTCTTGCATTGCCTGCTCATAAGTAGTTGACAATAATATGCTCAGATCTTGCACTGTATCTTACTTTATAACTTGTACAGCTGTATACTGGGATGGTCTCTCTTGCTGTGTACATGCCTGTCTGGACTGTGGAAGTGACACGATTCAGATACAGTTTTCCCAATGTATGTAGCTGCCTCCCAAGTAAGCAGCTAGTTAATGACCAAATGTATTCTTGGATCAAGCAGAATAAAAACCATCTCCAACTCAAAACAACGATCTCGTGTGGTTCATTCAGTGCAATGGGCTGCTTTGGGCTGCCCAGACTGTCCTAAGACCAAAGATGTCTGTTGCCATCTTGGAGCTTTCCTGCTTGCATGCAGCTTTGATTTCCAGTCTTACAGCTTGATCTCAATATATCTGTGCAGTACTTCGTATTTTTTTTACCACTATTCTCTGTTATTTTACATTTTTTCCTTTGAGGAAGCAGCAGGCTGCCTAGTACTTGCCTGAACTGAGCCTTTTCTCAAGTGTGGGTTCCTATTTGTAAGTAAATTGTTGTTAAATAGTTCCTATGGAACTGCCCTTATCACAGGGAATGAGATATGTCCATTGCAAATAGCAGAGACTGCCTGAAATGCTTCCACTCTTAATCTTACAAACAGTTTCTTCAGATACAATGGAGTCTTCTTAAAGATGTGGACTGATAATGAAGACTTTGATAAATTTGTCTTATCAAACAACTTACCCTATCTTAGCAAGATTCTAGAAGGGCTTCAGTGCTCTAGATTAATTTCTGACACATTTCAAAGGTGATTTTTGACATAGTGTAAACAAGTGTAACCTCAAATGAACTAATGCAAAACAATCAGTCACTGCACTGGCACTATGATGTGCTGAGACAGAATTTTACCATTGGCGGAGGCCTAAACAAGGCAGATGTCCAAAATTCAGATTAATTCTCGGTGCCATGCCTATCATCCAGATAGCTCCAGACAGATGAGGTCATTCCTTGGCTTTTACTTGCTTTTAGATCATCAAGTTTGTTCGCAACTTACCTGCTGAAGAGCAATATTCCTTTGGTAGCAAGCTTTCTGATTTAGATTTAGTTAAAACATGAACGCAATTGATGTTTTCCTACAGGATGTTCAAGTGCATGTGAAAACCAAATGTATCCTAACACTAGTCACTAGGACTAATTCAGATTTAATTCGAAGGCACTTAAACATTAGACTTGCATTCTCGATACCATTGTAGCAGGTACAACTTTGGAGAACCTTTCTGTAGTTCTAAGTTGGCTTTTTTCTGGACTAGTCACAACTATTTTGTGAATTCAGTGAGCAAATGGTTATTGTCAGGCTAATGTGGATAAGGAAAACCTAGAAATAAATCTTCTAGCTTTCTACATTAAATCAAGTAATTCTCACCCTGTGATTCAGCTTTACAATGTTACACGTGCAGATATCATGACCTGCTCAATACATTCCAGTCCTTCAATATCATTTAATGAAACTGAGATTGTCACTTTTCTGGTAAAGAGCATCTTGGGACTATTTGTTTGGAGTCAGGGAGCTTTCTGTCCAAATGTAATCAACAACCGGAGTATATGAGCCTTTTTCAAGATCAAGCTCTCAAGTACCATTATGTATTGTAGGATTTGTTTCTATTCTTCCAGACTGTCCTAGGCAATTGTTAAGAAGACCTGCACCGGAGAAACTCTTCCAGTTTAGTTTCCATCCTCTCTTGGTCTTTTCTGGAATGAGTCATAAGTCCTGAGCAGAAGAGTGAGAAACTTGATAAGTGGGGAAGGAAAAAAAGCCTCCAATAAAACAAGCATAGCATGAGATCAAATATTTATATAATGATTCTGTATCTATGTGGAAAATTCTTAGTGAGCTGCAAGATGATCAAAGTTTAATCTTTTAATAAAAACTTAAAACCAACAAAACACACAAAGGAGAACAGAGCTTCACCTTTAAAAGATCACTTCCTCTGTCATTTTTGTATTTGAGTCCTTGGGGCAGAATGTCTTTGAGGGTCACACTTATTAAACTGATTGATGTAAGACAAGGTTCCGTCCTTAGAATGGAAGGTTCACTTTGAAAGGTGGGAACTGTGATTCATTTTCTGCCTAAATTGAAGTAAACATAGCACATTCCTGAGGCGTGCCAGAGGTTTTTTAAATGATTTTTTTTTTTAAAAAACCCACAATCTTTCTAAAGCTTACAGACCATCATGTGCACTATGCGAAGGAACAATGAAAAGCAAAGCCTGTATTTCTTAAGTATGATGTGTTGCAAGTGGAACTGGTTTCATTATACATGCATACGCCTCAGTATGTTAGTTGCCCTGTAACTACAAAGCCCTCAGTATTTGATGCATTGATGGATTCAGCAGAGTTCTTTCTCTATAACTAACATCCTGAATGCTTTCTTTTATCAATCCATTGGTTTGGATTTCTTTGTGGTTTTTTTTTTTACAGCCTTAATCTTTTTCTAGAGTCTTGTACTTCTACAGACATCAGGTGCTATGTTAAGATGATTATGTTGGTCTATCACAACTTACCACTTTTACATTTGGTAAAAGTTTCCAAACCTGATACTATCTTTAACTTACCTTTCTTGCAAATATTGTCTTTAGCTGAATGTAAATTGCTGCTGCATGGAGTTTTCAGGCTATTGCTTTGTATTTGATCTTTGATGTTTCTGCTTCCTTGTCTACTGACCTCTGGACCAGGAGTCAAACTCTATAGCTCCTAGCTTAATTGGTGTATGAAGAGCATTAGAGAATGAGCTGTTTAAATTATCTCCCCTCTTTGATTTTCCCATTAAGAGTGTGACAATGTAGTTACAGAACTATTGGAAGTCAGGCATATGGAACTTGGTTCTGTACTGGGAAGACAGGAAAAGCTTTGTCAAAAGCATTCAGCTGAGCACCATGCTTCTGTTCCACTGTGTTTCACTTCTGGCCTGAGACCAACTTCTGCATCCAAGTCACTGTCTGCTTGCATTAAAGTCAACTAAGAAGTGGTGCTTTGTTCAGCTTCACAGAGCCTTATGCATTCCTTTTGAGACTGAAATGTAGCCTTCTTACTGAGCATCCTAGCATTCCCTTCAGGATATCCAAACTTTACCAGGTCAGGCAAAGTCATACACATTGAACTGTAACAAACAGGAAAACATGTTCTTGTCTTGCCTTGGGATACCACAGCTCTTATCTAACAGCTTCCATGCTGCCAGTGATTCTTGTTTGCCTCTGCCATGAGCCCTTATAGTGTCAGTAGCACATTCTCTGCTACAGAATCTAAGCCCAGTAAGCTTATAGCTGACAGAAATCAGTGCACTAAAGTTTTCTTCCTCTGCTCAGGCCTACCTTACTAAACTTAAGTATAGAATGGGTACTGTAAAATTCAAACATGTCTAAGATGGTATAACAAAGAAATGAGAGGAATTTACTGTGTAAGTCAGGAAAAATTGATGGGAGTCTGTGCTGTTACAATAAGCTACTCAGTAGTGAACTGGAACTGCCAAGAGTATTACAATGAAGTCAGTGGTTAAGCTGCTGCATACAGGTGCTTATAGGAATTTCTCTTTCCAACTAGAATTGCATAATTGCTTTTCACGTAAGGAACTGGATGATGACTGGATTTTAAATAAATGTAGCTCTGCACTTTTGAGATCAACGTGCTCTAATGCTTAAATGCTGGTTCATGAATAAAAGCTATCTAAAGAAATAAGCACAGTAGACACTGCACATTGAGCAGTTTCAAAGACTTGTAGATTATTGGGCTGGCTTTACCTCAGCTGTAAATAAGATCCAAAGATGCTACCTGATAAAATTAGTTCTTATCATGGGGGTGGTACTAAGTGTCAGCTACTCCAGCAGATGAAGGCTGAAATCCAAGGGCTACAACAAGCAATCTGTGTGTATCTTAATCGCTAAGACAGCTTCTACCCCAAAACTATTATGGGGTTGCTTGAAAGGGGTAGTACATGCTGCTGCTGAAATAGGCTTCCATACCTTCACTTGACTATGTATTAATGTTTCTCCTCTGAGGCTCATTTGGCCCTGTTCAAAACTGCCATTGAACTAAAACCAAGTTTCTTTTAAATTTAGGTTAGTTTTCAGCCTGATCAGTTCTTTAATGCAAGTCACATTACAGCATAACTACTTGTGTAGCTGTAATAGAAAGGTGAGAGGGACTATGATTTGCACTGCACTGAAGACGCACACAGTTCCCCATTTAAGTGAAAATACATTGTGTCATTTTCAATGACCAGGGCTATTGGTTCTACCCATTCAAAATAAGTTAAATAAGTTGAGTACATACAGTTGGTCCATGACCTTTTAAAAGACAACTTCAGAGGGTTCTGAGTTTTCTGGGTTTGATCACCCTTTTGTGCCTGGGATACTGGAAAGAACAACTTGTAAAATCTGAGCTCTGACGGTGTCTCAAATGCTTTACATTTGTATGCAGATACAAGAAATCCATACCCCTTACAAAGAGGACTTGGACTCTTTGGATGTATATTCTTGGACTCTCAGAAGAAAATTATCAATACCTGTCCTCGACATCCCTATTTGCTTCTGCCTTTATCACAGTAAAATTTACTATAACTGTGATCAAAGTTCAGCTTTTCATTGTTGGATACAAATTGCTGAGAAATAGTTCTCCTATTTTAACCACTGTCAAGAATAATTACGTAGATGTCTGTGCTGCAGAAATGTTGGCCTGAATTGCACTAATATGACACTATATTCTGAAAGGTTTACAACCCTGGCAAGTGACCGCTGACCATTAAACCTCGACAATTTCATGTCACAAAAGAAATCACAGATGATATTCTGAAGAACTGTGATGTATTTTGAAGGATAAAGGTCATGTCAGAGGGGATTTCCTTACTGAATTAAACTATATCCTTAACACTACTCTTTGTGGCTGGTGTGTTTGTTTTGTGTGTGGTCTTGGTTACACACTATAGTTCTAATTCTGTTAGTATTCTTCAAGTTGAGGAAGAAGTCATGTTGACTAGGATTAGAATGTGAGGCAGCTGTTATTTTCACCCTGTCATTTAGAAAGGGAGAGACTAATATGGCTGGCTGCATCACTTCTTTCATGCTATACATCTTCATGGTACTACGGGCATTTGTATGTGAATCTAGTTTTAAGTAGCCACCCATAGTTAACTGTCTTCAAGCACTTTGTGATGTTCACTGTGTTCCTGGCAGGAGCAGGAAGCAAGTACATGCCTCTGTTGCCAAGTATTGCAGGCAGGCTCTTGCATGTATTTGGACACTGAAAAGGGCTGTCAAACAACTGGTTTCCTGGGTGATTCTTACTCCTTTTTAAAAAAGGTTTATTTTCCACAGATACACCACATCTATATTAAAAAAAACAAAACAAAAATAATTTTCTCTCCCTAATGTGCATCACACAAATATTTAGATTTCATGAAGAAATCCTAGAAAGGTAGATTACTTGTGCATGCTTTAGGACTGCATTTTTTCCCTATTTCTTAAATACTTATAACCTATTATTAGGTTATTATTATTAACCTATTATATGCAAAAGTTTTCTGTATCCATGTTTAATTGGCTGTATCTTGCTGCAGCTTCAAGAATAATTTTAGGGTGTTTCCCAAATATTTTTTTTTTCTTCCTAACCCCCAAGCAACAGTCATGTTGAAGCTTATAAGCTGCCAGTTTTGCCACATCTGTATAGCTGATTGAGGGCAATTGCTTTGCCAACTACTCTAGATTATTGACGAAATTAGATGAGAATGTGACTCCTTGAATATTCCCCGAGGAAATAATGGTTTATGGCTAAGGTGTCCTTATTTTGCTATGGAAACAATCCTCTACTTTCAGGACTGTAAGATGAGGTCTGAGTTGCCCTAAACCTTTTCTAGTTATGTTTCTCTTAATAACTTCTAATTGCAAACAAAAAATATCCAAACTTCTCAGTTCTTCCCGTGCAAGTAAAACTGGCTAGGTTATAACTGTCAGGTTATTATTGCACATTACCCAGAGAGTTCCATCTCATCATATCCCCCAACACATAATGTGCTTTTTTGACGTCGGCTTTTTGTGGAAGACTTTCAAGACGTCTTCTGAGTTTCAGTATGTTCTTACAAGGCAGCAAGTAGTTTTTCCTGGCAAATTTGTATCTTGTATCAAATTTGTATCTAAATCTTGATTAAAACAGTATGGTATACGTAAGGTGTGCAACAGGAAAAGTCTGGAGGCACAAGAATGTCTGAAAACTGTTCTCACTTACAGAATGCTATTGAAGTAGAAGACAATAAAGATATCCTTCCCACATTATTTGTATTCCAGGGAGCTGGATCAGCTTGATTTCTCCCCCTACAAAATTTGCCTGCATTTCTTTCTCCAACCAATTGTTTGATCAAAAATGGTGATTATAGTGCAGCTATCTCATCTGTAATTAGTTTGATAGAGTTCCCTTGGGAAGTGTCTGGTAAAATGCTTCAGCTGTCCCCATGCATAGTCCTTCAAATCATCTGTTCACTCTTGGGAGTAATTTGCTGGTAAACTCCACAGGAGTTGTCCTGGCAACAGTTTCCTCATGCAAGGCTGTCATTGTTGCTGCTGACTTTCAAAGAGGGCTTGGAAAATACTTGCTTCATTGTTTCAATAGTGCAGTTTACTAGCATCATCTGTTGCCTCCTGTATTTTTCTTGCTTAGTGGTTTGGCTTCATCTGTTTTCCTTTAAAGGTCTTGGCTTCCCAGGTCTGTGACTGTTTAGAGTGGAGCCTCAGAATAGCTACATTTTCGAGAACAGTTCTTCAGCCTTAGATGACACATACAAGGCTAACCTACCGCTAAAAGTCAATTCTAGTAACCACTTGCAGATGTTACTTTCTCAAAGAAAACCATGAAGAAGTGTGACCAAGTTGAGATTAGTAGGCATTGTGTAGCCTGGCTAGTACCTGATACATCTGACGTGCCATTTGTACACAGGTGTGTTTCCTTAGTGTGCAAACACAGCTCTTGCCAGAGCTTGCTCCAAAGTCTGGCTCTGTCTAATGTTTTTTTTTTTTTAATCTGGCACTCCCGAATTCCTCATTCCCTCTCCTCCAGGGACACACTAACCCACTCATATCCTGGCCTGAGATAGTAACACTCCTCCACAGTCTTGCTTTTCAGATGAGGTAGCACACCAGCTGTATAAGCTCCATGTGAAGGGACAGCCTGGCACTTTGTATGCAAAAAGACAGTCTGAACCTTGGCTGTCAAACTTAAGCTAATCTTAGTTTATGATGCAGTTTCAGCGTTTCCACAGGGGAGAAAATATATCTATCCTATATAAAAGAGCAGTAAAGGAGAAGTACGGTTTCCTATTAATTAAAATGTAAACTACTTAAACAGACCATTTAATTGCTCATCCAAAAGGTTTTCCTTGTGTGTTTCCAGAAAAGCAATATAGCAAGTACTAGAAAAGAAGGCAGAAAGGGAAGCCCTGTTACTTTCTCTTAAAATTTTTGTGAGATGTTGTATCTTGTAAATGCTTTGAATGCAACTTCTAAGTTCCTGTCCACCACAGTGGAATACAGAGCACCTACCTAAGCAGTACAGTGAGAAAAGTAGGATTTAAAAATGAGACTTTACACTACCGTGATGCTGAATACCTGCTCAGCATACAGGTATTTATGGACTATAAAGGAGAGATGAGTAAGGCCCTAATATTTCCATTTTCATGTTGTACTTAAAGCTGCAGTTAGATGTTTCTGTCTGTTTACAATCCTGTCTTCAGTTCTCTGCTGGTGTCTTTTTGAAGGTGCGAGGTGGCTGGTTTGGTTCTTCCACCTGACTGAAGAGAGTTAGGCAGGACCTCCCAAGCTCCTGGAGAGTGCCATAGCTGGTAGACTGCCAGATATTAGATGAGGGAGCTACTACTCCTGTTCTTGCTGAAGCAGTGCAAGAAAATAGAAATTCAGGATGAATTAGTTTAAAGAGAACATGTAAAAGCTGCACAACCCTAACCTAGTAATTAAGGTGCTTGTCAGGATGGGATATTTCTTTGGCAGTTCCTGTAGTTGTGAAAACGTAATTGGGGTAAATAAACAGGTTGTTTTGCAGGTAGAAACGAAACCAAACCTATCTGTAGAGAAGTAAGGAATAATGTTGAAAAACTGCCTGTTTCATAAGCAGTTATATATACTGGTTTATGTAAGGAAGAGCTGTTTCCACAGTTAGAAGGTGTACCATAATGTTTATGTACACAAAAAGGTGTACTCTGATGTTTCTTAACTTTTCTGTACCAATTGAAACCTTATTATTTACTGATTTTTGTGACTTTATGTCATACAAGGAGTAAAAGTAAATATTGTATGAATTTGTAGCTGTACATATTCCAAAACTACAGGTAAGTGACGTTAACTAACTCTAACAAGTTAGAAGACAGCGTTTGCTGATATACAGTATTTGTTACAGTATTGATGGGCTATGATAGCTAATAGTGCATAAATATTTAGCAAAATATGGTTGCTGCTTCAGAGCTTATGATTTTAGCAGAAAGTGATGGATAAAAGGAATAAGAAACCTTTCTTCAATACTCTCTTGTATCTGTCTCACTTGGTTTTGATTGTAAGCATTTTGGCCTGGAACCCTGTTTATGTTCTGTATTTGTACAGTGCTTAGCCTACCAGGATCGTAGTTGCTTTTATACTATAAATTATCTTGTAACTGTGAAATAACAGTCAGAATATAGCAGCAACCTACACCCTTTTGAGAGTTTTTATAGGAATTGCAGCAGAGATGAGTTCTCTTGAGAGATTAATAAAGCTATGTTTTTATATGAAGCAGAGAGAGTTCTATGTATTTAAGCAGTACACAAGAAACAGATGGTTGCATTATTTTGGTAAATATGTGGGTAAATACTGGATTAACTGAAACTTGTTTAAGTGATGCAATTAAAGGCAATGTGTATGTAAAGAAATTCCTATGGCTAAGCAGGTGAGATGTGTAATTACAGCATTTGTTTGTCTGTATGATGATTTCCAATGGAAAACAGAAAGAGAACGTAATTTCTGAGTTTTTCTATCATAACTTGTATTTTTGACACGTTACACCTCTACCACCACCTCTTATTTTTATAGGGTGAAAGGGGATTCCCTGGCTTGGAAGGACAGCCAGGTTTGCCTGGATTTCCAGGACCAGAAGGACCACCCGGTCCAAGAGGCTCGAAGGTAAGTCCCAATTCACTTGAATAGCGTGAAAATGCTAAGTAATATTAGTTTGCTTGTAGGGCTGATCCTAAATCATTCCAGAAGTTCTGATTATCCTTGGGTTAATAGCCAAAATCTTCAGATGCTGGCATATGACATAGGGTTCTTCTTTGGTTGGTTTGAGTAGTCAACCAGAGGAAAATGATTGCTCCAGATTTTCCGTTCTTCACCTCCACCTGCATTTGCAAACACTTAGTGCACACTTGGATCCTTTCAGTGGGTACTGCAGCTCAAGATCAAAGAACAGGTTTGGCAAGGTACTGGGACCTCCTTTGATGAGCCTTTGTGATAGTGCTCTTCATGACTTAGATTAGTGATCTGGGTGGTGTGTGGCTGCAGCTGCCCAGAGGTATCCCACCACATAGGTAAGCTGTTGTTTGCCCCTGGGAGCATTCCTAGTCTCAGCTTGGGGTGGGCAATGCAAATGAAGGCCTCATTGAACTATGCACAGACAACTGAGGAATGCTCCTTTCTTTCCCTGGAGGCTTTCAGTTTAATATGGTCAACACAAGTTTATCCAGGGTCTGCCATTTCTTTTGTAAATGCTCACAGTATAAACTAACAACCACATCAAAAAGAAGCAAAGAAAAAAGTATGTAGGTGATAAGAAAAAAATGAAAGTGTACAAAAAATAAAAGATTCATTGGATATTGCAAGAGTGAGTGAAACAACAGAGAAGTCTTGGAGTAGAAACTTTGATTATATTTTTATTCTGGAAATGCTTTTTCAAGATTTTCATAGTTCTGCATTACTGTAATACAGAACAGTAATGGTACAGTATCATTCATGTTGAATGTTGTACATCTTGTCTTGTCCACAAGAGGCCTCTGTAGGACATTGGATGACAGATATTTGCCTTCAAGCAATCTTGAATAGTTTTGATTTTTTTTTTGTAAGAACGTTTCCTCTAAGTCATGGTTTATCAGCTGTAACAATTACTTTTTGATTCAAAGTGCAACCCCCAAAATAAAATAATCTTGAACCCTTTTATTCAAGAAATGATAAGTAATACAGCCTTTAATCTACTCACTATAAACATGTACAAGAAATTTTATCATGCTTACATTTTAATTTGATGGAAAGACAGACTGAAAACCTGAGTGTGGGATGACTTTTTTTTGTTTGATTTTTTCTTTAGGGTGATGATGGACTTCCAGGGCCTATTGGACCTAAAGGAATCAGAGTAAGTATTGTTGCAGTTTTTGGGTGATACATAGGAATTATGGATAAAGTCTGCCAGGCATAGAGTAGGACCTCAGAGAAAGGGTGATCTATGGAGGGCAATAATTCACTTAAACCCAAAGAGTAACTTATATGCCATCTAGAAAAGATTGTATTACTTTTTACATTAAAGATAAGATTGCATAAGTCATACAGTCTTACATATCACTTGTATTATTTTAATAAACTCAATAGGGAGAGTAGCCCCAATGCTTATTTGATCTGTTTTGTTGTACAGGACCTAAACAAGTGCCAGTAACTTTGCTTCGATTTATTCTGAAGTAAACACAGTATATGTAGGGTCGATATGGGAGAGATTGATTTGTCTGGAAATCCTTTAGGTTTTGTACCTTTACTTTTTCTTTTTATCAGACCCCTCACCTGGTGACAATTGGTGCATCTTTGACTTCATTGGGACACATCCATTTTCCACAACATGAGTGTTCATTAATTTTCTCTATGTAGCTACATACTATTGCTTTAGTTGTTCTGCATTGTCTTCTTTAAATTTTTGTGGATATTTCCCTGGAATAAGGGTAAGAACCTTGATGCCTGTCCAGAATGCCATTTGTGTTTTACAGATGATTCAGATGTTTCTGTTTTTCTACACTTGCACAAATAGGTTAATCTTGGTAAAAGATTTTGCACATCCGTTTGTACCATACTGTTTAAAACATATGTGGTTTATTTTTTTCTAGGGACCACCAGGGCTTCCAGGATTTCCAGGAACACCAGGACTTCCTGTGAGTAGGAATGGACTGTATAGATACAAATCTCTTCCCTTTTGTCTTTCAAACCCAGAACAGCATCCCACATGCTAACTCTTTTTACCTCTTTTCCACTGTAAAGGGATTGCCAGGACAAGACGGGCCACCAGGACCTCAGGGTATCCCAGGATGCAATGGAACAAAGGTGGAATCCCTTTAAAATTCTTAACAATGCAGCAAAAATATGATAAAGAGCTCTTGTTCTCCTAGTTGTAGCAAATAGGTTTAGTTTATTATGTGCCTGAAGTACTTGCTGTTACTGAGTTGAGGAGATAGTTACAAGATAATTCAGACTTAGGCACACATCTGAGAGAAGCCTTCAAGCACAATTTTTGCCAGAAATTACCACCACCAAGATACAACATTTATACTCTGCAGCCAATGTAGTTAAAATATTTGTTTTAATCCTTAATTTTATAGCTAACAGCTGAGAGAAGTGTCTGATAATTAGATTATATGCTCAATCTCATCTTTGTGGTGACTCTTGCTGCCAAGGAAAATTCATTACCCAACTGTGAGTCTTTTTAATTGTTAAATTTTTATAATATTGCATTGAAAATACTGATTCAAAATCCTTATTTGAAGAAGTCACTTTCATTCTAACATGTTACTTGGCTTCACATTGAGATCTTTCCACAAGAAAAATTGATTCCTATAGCACTATGTGTATTTTCCATCTTATAGTATAGCACTTTTCCTGGACCTATGTGGCAATTTCTGAATGTGGCAAGTTCTGTTTCATTCAGTTGTGTGATTTAATAAACTGTTTGTCCTATAGCTTGTTGCAATACAATGTGCTACCCTGGAGTCCTAGGCTAACAATGAAACTGGCTTTTTAGTCAAAATGTGTTTGTCTGGTTTTGTTACATTTTGGTTTTGGCTAATCATTTTCTTCATCCCTAAGGGAGAGCGTGGATTCCCAGGCAGTCCAGGTTTTCCTGGTTTACAAGGACCTCCTGTAAGTAAAAGATTTTTGGATCAGCTACCTGTAATCCACTGAGAGACTTCTACTTAGATCTTTGAAAGATCAGATAAATATCAGCCTCTTTTTGCCGTTGTTCTTTTAATAAATAAGAATATATCATTTTTTAATGGTTAATCAGAATATTTTACATGTGCAATAAAAGCAAGCTTTGCTGCATGCTGTGCTAAAGCTAATAAAAAGCCCTTTGAATCCTCACATGCTGAGATGCTTTGCCAGCTGCAGAAAAATACAAATATATGCATATATGTCAGAGAAGATCTTTTCTCATCTGGCACATCTAAAGAGTCTTGCTGAGTATTAATGGGACAGAAAAAAAACCAACATTGTAAGGTGTTTTCACTATAAAACACAAGGATGTACAGCAAAGTGAGTGTCAGAACCAAAGTGCAAACAGAAAGAAATGTAGTAGACAGGATGGATAATAGGAGGTCACTAAGAAACAAACTGCTAGGAAACAGAAATGGAGTCCCTTTAATGCTCCATGTTCCCTGTGAAAGTACTTCTCTAATTTTTCCATTTGATTCTGAAGATCATAATTTTTTTTTCTTGTCTCAAAATGTAGATGTGATTAATAATGTGCAAGTAACATACCAGTGATTTCTTTCTATTGATCTTTCTTTTTTCTTTTGGTTTTTTTTTCTTTTAAACAAAGGGACCCCCAGGTCTGCCGGGGATGAAGGTAAGTGTTTGGTACTTGGACTAACCAGGCATGTGTGTGCAGTGGCATCTGGCATAAGTAACCTCCATGCTTCTGTGCAAGACCATGTGTATCCACTGGAATCTGGAGTGGCATTATGCAGAAAGCTTAGGACATTCTAGGACGCTCCAATGAAACTAACTGGAAATTCTGCAGTAGCTTGACCCAGTTTGGGTCAGTACTTCCAGAAGTGGCAAACTGTTTTCTGAAGGTGGTTTCCTTGGGAGTGTGAGCATTAGCAAAATGCCTATAAACACCCAATGTACCAATAATCTACCTGTGCGTGCTCAAGAACACTACTAGTGACTAAGCAATAGTAACTTTAGATACCCAGTGAAGAGAATAGTGCAACATCTTATGTTCCTTTTGGAAATACGCTTTCTACTTTATAGATTGTTATGAACATGGCTTTTTCTCTTAATGCAAATTGTCTGGTGTCATCATCTGATTTTGGACTTCAAAGACCCCTTTTATTTTTAAGAGTTTTGGTTTTTTTTATTGTGTCCTTCACACAGGCCAAAGCATCAATTTTGGATCAAATCTGTTTGAAAGGAAACTTGATCCACAAATTATTCCAGTAAACTCCTCAGAAGACAGCGTAATGCTGGTACTGGAACATTGTGATTATTAAGCTGAATTGTTTTTCTCAGCTCCTTTTCTTCAATTGTTTTAAAGATATTAAAAGACAAACTGATCAGACTGTACACTTTCAAAACAAAGATCTTCCCTGAAAACAGTAGGAAACTGTGCTTCAATATATAACATAAAGCATAACTATTCTAATAGCATAGTCAGCGTTAATCTCAGGAGGTGAGACACTGGAAAAAGATGAATAAACCTTTTTTCCATGTGTCCTATCCACTGCTTTTACATGGAGCTAGAATGTGTTTTTCTTTTGAGAAGCATCTGTAATTCAGTCTCCTAATCTTTTGAAATTTAAATCAATGTTGATATATTTGTACATATAAAAAGAGCTTTTAATAGTTAGTATTTTAGCCATCTAAAGACTCCTCATCTCTCCTAAAGAGAGCTATTGTTGGAGAATCTGGTACTTACATTGCAGTACTGTTAGAATGTAACTCTGAGTCCCGCAGAGTCTTAAGAGCCACTATGTGTCCTTTGGAGTCAGAATGGTGATAAAGAAATGTAAAATGTGCAATTAGTTAAAGTTTGCTTATTTTCTTCTAGGGTGAAGCAGGTGAAATAATTACATCCTTGCTGCCAGGCCAGAAGGGCGATCCAGGATTTCCAGGTCTTCCAGGGATACCTGTAAGTTCCATTAAGTACTGTTAGGTTGTGTTCTACCAAGAAGATCATAGAATCATAGACTGGTAGGGTTGGAAGGGACCTTTAGAGATCATCTAGTCCAATCCCCCTGCAGAAGCAGGTTCACCTTGATCAGGTGGCATAGGAACATGTCCAGGTGGGTGTTGAAGACCTCCAAGGAAGGAAACTCCACAACTCATCTTGGCAGCCTGTGCCACTGCTGCAGCACTCTCACAGTGAAATAGTTTTTTCTTATATTGAAGTGGAACTTTTTGTGTTCCAGCTTCATCCCATTACCCCTTGTCCTGTTGCTGGCTACAACAGAAAAAAGGACTGCCCCAAACTCCTGACACCCACCCTTTAGATATTTGTAAATGATTCCCCCTCAGTCTCTTCCAGACTAAACAGCCCCAGTTCCCACAGCCTTTCCTCATATGAAAGATGTTCCAGTCCCCTGATCATCTTGGTGGCCCTGTGCTGGACTCTCTCCAGAAGTTCTCTGTCCCTCTTGAGCTGAGGAGCCCAGACCTGGACACAGTTCTCCAGATGAGGCCTCACCAGGGCAGAGCAAGGAGAAGAACCTCCCTTGACCTGCTGGCCCAACTCTTTTTTGATGCATCCCAGGATGCCATTGGCCTTCTTGGCCACGAGGGCACATTGCTGTCTCATGTTTAGCTTATTATCAATCAGGACTCCCAAAGTCTCTCTCTCCAGAGCTGCTCTTCAGCAGTTCAACCTCCAGCCTGTACTGGTGCATGAGGTTGTTCCTTCCCAGGTGCAGGACTCTGCACTTGTCCTTGTTGAACCTCATGAGGTTCCTCTCTGCCCAACTCTCCAGCCAGTTGAGATCCCACTGAATGGCAGCACAGCCTTCTGGGGAATCAGCCAGTAACATGATAACAGATAAAATGAAAAGTATTTTCATTACAGCACAATTGAAACATTTGATGCTGGGAGATCTGTATGTTTACATGGAGAAGCAGGGCTCACATTTAATGTACCTCTAGTTTATGGCTTTTAAGTACTTCCATATTTCTCTGATTAGTGTGAACCACAGAGGCAAGAAAGGTCCCTTGGTCTGGAAAGTGGTATCCAGCAAACAGCAGTACTCAGAGTTACTGATGAGATTCTCTGTTTCCCCTTTCCTAGACATCCTCTGTATCAGTTCTGGAGTTCCTTTCCTTTTTTCACCTTGACATAAAGAAAATAACATCTGCCTTTCTGGACTGTAGCCACTATTTTGGAGGGTGGTAAGAGAGGATAGCGTCTCAGCTGTTCTCTTCATGTTATACCTCCTAAACAACATTGCTCTTCTCCCAGCAGTCCTCTGTGAAAACAGCTAGTGACTCCAGGCGTAGGCTTCCCCACTGAGCCATTCATTGCTTTAGTAGAAGAACAAGGGGGCAGAAAATGAGTCTATCAGCCTGGACTGGACAGAAGCCAGAGACTCCAATTTCCTGGTACAGAGAGGCAAGCCCCAGGCTATTTAGACCAGACTGAGCCTGTTAGCATTTCTGTTCCTCTGATCTGTGCTTCCCTATTGTCTCTTTCTGGCTGGGAGGAATCACAAATACAAAGTGTTTTGTTGTTCTTTCTCAGTGCATGAAGAGAAAGAAAGGCAAAAGTAGTTCAAAACAAACAAAAACCCATTCCCTTATCCAAGCCAAAGAGGTGCACTGATGTTGACAGCAGAACACTCCTAACACTATATACACTGCCTTAGGCTTTTCCACAAGGACAGATTGGTAGCTTAGTGATCAGCTACCTTGATTTAAGGTGTGTGGGGTGCAGGCTGTTTTGACCTTGAAGGTTTCATTGTTTGGGGGTTTTTCGTAAAAAGGTGCCTCTCTCATAGCCTCCACTTTCTCAACAGGGCCCGCCAGGCTCCATGGGAATACCAGGTCCAGTTGGGCCTCCAGGACCCCCAGGTTTGACTGTAAGTTTCTTTAACCTGTTCCCCGTAAAGTGTTAAATGAGACAGTTGTTTCTTTTTTATGTTCTCAGAGGCAAGTTAATAAAGAGCAGAGATTTTGGTGGACAAAACTTGGTATGAAGAGAAGAGCAACTGTGTGTTCAGTTCACCCTGGAGCTGCTATTGTGCACATTTAAATGGGGTACATTTGAATCAGCCTGCTTCCACACTTCTTTTTACTTTAAATCAGGCTGAATCTTTGTGCAGGCTCCTTATCTGTGTGAAACCTGAGGGACAATGTTTAGTTTATGTAGGCTATGATTATTCATTTCTTAATGTTTAATAACTGTTAATTTTATTTGTCACTCACTTAATGGAAGAACTAGTTTCTTATATATTGTGAAGTTGAAGAAACAACTTGTAGAAGAAGGCAAGGTGTTTTGTCAACATAGGTATAATACACAAGAGTCAAAGTAGCAACATTATTCTTAAGGGGTTTTTTCCCACAGGGGCATGTAAAGTGCTTGGAAGTGACCTTTTCTTTGTTTCTTTTTTTTTCCACAGGGACCTCCTGGTCCACCAGGGCTGCCAGGACCTAAGGTATTTTCTTTCCCTCAGTGATGGTGATGTGATGGTGGACTTTGGTTTTCTTCCTGTTCATTTGTGACTTCTAAGCCCTGATGAGTTATGCTTTTTACAGGGTAATATGGGTTTGAATTTCCAAGGACCCAAAGGTGAAAAAGTGAGTAGGTGATCATGATTATATTTTTTAATATTACTTTCAAAATACTTACGCATGATTTTTGACTTGTATTTCTTGTAAAATAACTGACATCATCTTGCACATCAGGGTGAACAAGGTCTTCAAGGACCTCCAGGGCCACCAGGACAAATTGGAGAACAGAAGAGACCAAATGACATTGAGTTTCAGAAAGGAGATCAGGTGAGTGAAAAACGATATCTACCTGCAATGAGCATGCAATCCAGTTGCAGCCTCTATTGGTTTGGCTCATACAGACTCACATCCTACTTACTGAAAAAGTTCTAATATTTTTCTCAAAGTACTGAATACTTTGGGCCTTGAGTACTCCTTTAGTAGAAGCCATGCTACATTAACTCAGTTACTTCTCTTAATAAAATAACTGTTCTTAAGAAACTGTCTTAAAGGATGTTCATAGTAACAGTAAAAGCAGTTGAAATATTCTCATTCCTCGCAGCACCCAGACTGACTTTCAAAGCTGTCTGAGGGTTCACATTCCCATTAATTAACCACCAATGTCATCCATTGTGAAGAAGTCTTTCAAAAACTTTAACTCAATTTCGTTTTTTCCTTTTCCCTCCTCCTGTTGTTTTGGGGTTATTTTGTCATTAATGATGCCTCAAGTTTGTTTTTTCTTGTGGTCTCTTTTTGTGAAATACACTCAGAGTTCTGATTTGTACCTCAACTTGTACTATCTGAGTGAAATATCAAGTGTATAAATGGGCTTGTGAAAGTCTAAGAGGCCTCCAGGAAAATAACAGAAACTCTACACAGCAACCTTTTTTGCGTTCCATAGCCTGTAACTTTTCTTCAGATTAATGGTGAAGAGATTTAAGAACTTGTACAAAGAGTGTAACAAGACAAAATAGAAATCCAACTTTTTTACACAGTGATCCCAAGCACACTATTGATCCCAAGGCCTCACAACTTCAGCAATTACCAGTAATCTAATGACTGTTGCTCCTATAATTTCAGCAGAATCTGGCATTTATTCTTTCTTTCCTTTTTTTCTTCCTTCTTTTTATTGTTGTGTAGCAGCTGCAGGCCACCAAACCAGCTGCTGCAGTGCACACAGGAGGCGGTTGTGTCTTAGTGGAGTGAATCATCTAAATAAAGAGGATGAATAGTTAAAAGAACTTATAGATTCACTTGAAGTTCCACACAAAGAAAGAATAAATATGATTTTTTTACTGTTCACAGTACTTGAAGATCTAAATGACAGCAAAAATGATTCTCTTTTTTTAAAATCAACTGAGCTACTAGGGACTGATGAAAGCTTTAATCCTTTTTCTTTGCCCACGCTTGACAGGGTATTCCAGGTGATCCAGGTCCACCAGGACTTCCTGGGCCACAAGGCCCTCCTGTGAGTAGTGCTCTTTTAGTTCTTTTTCATTTCATCTGTATCAGATCTGTAAATTCATTCTACTCTGGCTTGTGGGCTCAGTTTAAGATGACATTTGTGTGTCCAGGGTCCTCCCGGTGGCGTAAAAGGTGAAAAAGGTGAGCAAGGAGAACCAGGCAAAAGAGTAAGTAATCTGTTTAACCAGACATTTATCTTTCCAATGAGTGTTATCTTTGAGAATTATGCAAGTGTTGAATCCAGGTGGGGCCATCAGCCTCTGGGTAAGAGACTTTTTTATTTTTTCCTGTAACCTGGCAAACTAATAGATGACACATGTGGTTCATGAAGTGCTTCTAGCTATGGAACTCTCCATGCTTTCTGATACCATTATCTACATATAGATCTTGGAGGCAGGAGAAAATAATTTGAATGATCTTATCTGGTCATGTGTGGAAACCCTCCTGAAAGTTGTTGGACTACATTTTTCTCTGTCATGTTAGAGAGGGTCTTCATTCAGCTTGCTAATGTACTGGGTTGCTAAGCAGTATGAGACTGGTATATGTTTAAGCTGGTCTATGTAAGCTCATTCTCAGTGAGTTTACTTGTGAGGTGAGCCACAAAGCCAAGTCTCTGAATATTGCATTAGGACCAAAAATCTGTCACCTCCCAAAAGATTACTTCAGTTTATGTACTATCTGTGGAGAGGACGAATCAGGGTAGCGGTGTCTAGGGATAATAGGAGTCACTTTGTTCCTGTCTAGACTCAAATCCACCTTAGAATTTAAATTTACTTGGATATCACAGATAAGAAGAGCTGAGGAATATTAGAAAGAAGTGCTAAGAAATAAGATGCAAATAACATGGTCTGGACCAGAAAAGAAAAGACCAGCTGCTACCAACTGAAAGCATTCTGTATTTTTACTTTCACAGCTACTTCAACCATAGTTTCATCAACATAATGGGCCTCTTTGAAACCCAAGACACAAGTCTTGCTCAGGTTAATTGGACAATAAGTAAACATCGTTTAGAAACATGTTGGTAATAGGTTTTCTATTTTCCATAGGAAATAAATGCAGTAGAAACAAATCTTTGGTGTTATAGATAAAATCCTTCTTAGACACTGGATTTATAGGAGGGCTTTGGTTTGTGTTCTTTAAGGAATGTAACAAACAAGGCACATTTGCAGAGCCAAAATTCACATTATATTTTTCGAGAGGTTTTTGATTCTCTCTGCAAAAGTAAATGAGAACCACATAAACCTGCAAATATCTAAATGAATAAAAGTCTTGAGGGGGTATTGCAAATGCCTTTTGACAAAAGTTTGTTTACCAATGTTTTTGTTTGGTTTTGTTACTCTGAATTTAGGCATTTTGCATACTAAAAGTGCAGTTTTGCTATGAAGTTACTCTAAAGCTGCCTTTTAAGGGTGCACATTGATTCTGTATGGCTTAGACCCATTTCAGATATAGTTATGAAAATGTCATTATCTGTAATTAAACAGGTAGTTCTCAAAATTCTCGGGAAATCTTAAAACCTCAAATTCATATACTAGTAATAAAGAATTCATTAATCACATTATACTTTAATACCTGCCAGGTCTTATTATCAACTTCTCAGTGATTGAGAGTTGATCTTGGCACTTTATCACCTCTTCTAGTCATGTTCAAGCAGGTGTCCCCCATTCGTGCTGCTTCTGTAATGCTACAATAGAGGTCTATTTGTCTTTCCCAGTGAATGGTCTGGAATAAAGGGGAGCTTGCACTACTGTTATCGCAGCAATGACAAATCTGTTCAGCAAAAATATATGGTTTTTCAAAGTCATTTTTTGAGCAGAATGGCACTTTATATTTTTGTTGATACTGTTCTTCAGATAATTGCATTTGATTTAAAGGACAGTTAAAATTCAAACTAAAAAATGTTTGCATTTAATTTCTCCAATCACATTATGCTAATTTCCTTATAAATGTAGTGTTCTAGTGTTTAGGTAGTTAGGATCTGTTTCCTGTATAAAGGACTCTTCCAATGTTAAAGGGAATTGCTAAACACAATAGTCAACTATTCAAACATAGCAATATTTAACTGGAGATCATTTTGTGCTGTATTCACACAACATTTCTTTTAGACTTCATGTTTTTGTGCTCTGGTTTCCAAAATGAAAACATCAGTTTAGATAACTCTATTGATTATATTTTGCTGATGTCTTTGATGTATGTGTCACAAAGACTGCATTCTAGAGAAAGTTTGGTTTATTGAAAAAATGGAAAATAAGTAATATAATTTCCATAATAATTCTTCATCAATGAAGCATTTTATTTCAACGTGTGTTTATGTCTTTGAAGGGAAAGCCTGGCAAAGATGGAGAACCTGGTCAGCCTGGTAGGGATGTGAGTAACTTGTACATTTCTAACCTAAGCAGAATCCTTATAAACTCTTTTTTTTCCCTCATATGGAGAAGATGTGAATGTGATTATCATTCTTTTCTTGAAGGGTTTACCTGGTGGACCTGGAATAAATGGCACTCCAGGAAGAGAGGGTGAAAAGGTATGCCAGGATTTTTGTAATTCTTGCTATAGTAGCTTGAAAATCTGACATCACTGAGTTCATTTATGGCTGAGTAGCAATTACAGTGTTAAGGAATATTTGCAGTGACTTTGTGTACAAATAATGCAGTATTAAAAATGCTCTTAATTTCATTGACAGGGTGAAAAAGGTGACATGGGTCCCCCTGGTCCTCCTGGAATTGTAAGTCACTAATCCTTTCTCTTTTTTTCTGCATTTGGTTGACAGTGTTGTTTCATTATAGTTCTTGGGTGACTGTCTCATCTCCATGTTTGACTATAACAGAACCAGTAACATTTCCAATATTATCTAATAGAAACAGTTGTTTCCTTCTCCTAAGATAGATTCTACGCTCTGGGATTTGGTAGGCTACAAATACAAGGCTAGGCTATAACCTTAGATCAGCAGAAATGGAGTCAGCTTCACTGAAGCCTGTTCTAACTATGTTGAAGAGCACTGGAGAGTGCTCTTTACTGGAATTTTACCTGATAATTCAGTGGAGTATGAAAAGCATCCTGTCATTGCTATAAGGTTTGAAGTATATTGAACATTTCCTCCCTCACATCTCTTTACCATTCTAGTGACTGTTCTTGGCAAGTTGTTTCACATGATTGTGAAACTTTTACAGGTCATTTCAAGACCAGGTATTGATGCAACAGTGGGACCAAAAGGTAGCAAAGGATTGCCAGGGCTTCCAGGAGCCAAAGGGGATCGTGGATTCACTGGTAGGCCAGGACCACCTGGATTGCCAGGTTCTCCAGGTAGGAGCTCAAGCATTAAAATAAGTTGTATGCTTAAGTGTCTGAAAGAATATGTAGCTTCAAAATCTTTTCACACTCCTTTTGAGAGACAGACTGAGCGGGAAGTGAAGGCAAAACTATGTGAAGCTACCTTGGAGCTTGAGGGGTGGTCTTTAGATTACGGGGATAGTATGAGGAATTCTGAACATTTATTGCCCCTGTTGTGGTGAAGAAAGGATGCTAATCATCAGGGTTGTCAAACAGATGCTAACTTAATGGTCTTAGGGGTAATTCATCTCGTATCACTTACCTGTAACGTACATTATCTATTGCATTGCACAGAAAAAGTATTATGTACCAGAAGTCCAGTACCTGGCCATGAAACCCAGTCTATTGTACATGAGCCCACTACTAAAGGAGTCTTCAGTGGGAGTGAGAGTGACACCTGTATTTGCCTTGTACATGCACAGAGAAGAACTTTATGGTTTTAATGTTACAGCTTGATGTTCTTTTTTTCATCAGTACTCCCTTTCATTATTCCTGTGATTTTTTTTTTCTTCATAAATTAATTGTTGAGTCACAGATCGATTTTTCAAAGAAAAAAATCTGAAAATGCAAAATGTGCATTTGTCAAATACTGTACATCATCAGGTAGTTTGATTCCATAAAAAATGTTATGGACTACTTACACGGAGAGACACAACTTACCTTGTGGCATGTCATTCATTGTATATCATTGTCACATTTGTAAAAATGTGATTAAACCTTTGAGCTTTCAAGAAACTAAGTTCTCCCCATCTTAGGGATCACTACTTTTGGACCTCCTGGCCCACCTGGCTTACCTGGTGAGAGAGGACAGAAGGGAGATCCAGGTTTGCCTGGTGTTTCTATTCCTGGGCAACCAGGACTTGATGGACCACGAGGACCTCCAGGACCACCAGGTCCCCCAGGGCCACCTGCACCATCTATTCCTCCTGGTAAGTGATGATGACATAGACAGCAAGTAGAAGAGGCTGAACATATCCGAACAAGTGACTATTCCTTACTAAGAGTTGTGATACCAGGAGAGTTAAAGGAGTAATTTTTCGAATAATTCCAGTTTTTAGTTCATTAACAGCACATAGACCACACAAGATTAACTTGGGAGTGGATACTTTGGATCAAGAGCCTTAGCTTCTTTCTGATTTAAGGGAAGCAGGAAACAGGAGATGGAACGTGAGAACGGGAAAGCTGTAGTGGAGAGGGGTTTTCATGGTTCGGGGAGAAGCTGATGTCATTGGCAGCTTTAGTCCCCTCACTCTGATGATACTTCATACAAATGCTTTTATGATATCAGGCTAAATAGTAGAATGTCGTGTAGAGATGAAAGTGTATAGGCTGTGAGGAGTAGTGGGAGGCAGTTGTGAAGGAGAACTGATGATTGTTGTGTAGTATTGCCCATTGTTTCTTTTGAGTTACATTGGTGGGTTTTCCTCTGTTTGAATTGCCAGAATGTTTGTGATTGTGGGGATATGTTAGAATATACACACAAATTCTAGGATTTATATTTTTGTACTGAATTAATGTATTCGATGCTGCTGTCAGTTTAACAGAAATTGATCGTTCAACCTCTCTCAATTCTCCTTAGGTGATGGGTTATGTGAGCAGGGGCCACCAGGTCCTCCAGGAATTCCAGGACAACAAGGCTTTACAGGAGAGCGAGGCCAAAAAGGTGCAGTGTCATGGATATTTTGTTTTTTCTCTTTATGTTAAAGCTTGTTAAACAATGTAAAACATGCATTGAGTAAGGATAAAGTGTCCCTTCCCTGTAAGGTTGAGTACAGATATTTTTTGCTTCTAAGAATGCTTTTTCGTTTGAGTATAGGGTAGTTTCTCATCTAGGGTAAAGTCCAGGAATCTGAAAGTTATGAGGGCACAATCAGTGCTAGGGCCTAGCATGGGTCATGATTGAAGGAAAATGGAACTGCAGGTTCCCAGATAGACAGAAACTTCAGTACTTTGTAACGGCAATTGGCAACTCTGTGTGAAAGAGTTTTATACTTCAAGGATAAATCTGAGTTTTTTTATGGAAAGCAACATTGAAATTATAAATTCAGGATTCTTAATTTGAGTTGGACAATCTACAATTAGTTTGTTTGTTTGGTAAGCAAAAGAAAGACATCTTTAATGTGTATCCTTGTTTCCAAAAAGACAACCTTGCAATGAGGATGCTGATATGGGTAAGTGAGAATCTTTTCCTAGCTCAACCATGGACATCCTTAGATAACTTTGAGCATCTCACTTAATGTCGTACTGCTTTTAATCAGAAGTCTTTTTTTCTTGTGGAGATTGTAAGGATTAATTATTGAACCTACATGAAGTTCTTAAATACTACATTGACTAATTGCAGAAAATTATGTATGTGAAGGAAATTCCCAAGCTTCTTAAAACCTATTTTTTTTTTGTTTTAATGAAAATAGTTGAGCCTATTGTCAAATCAATGAACATTCCCAGTCCAGTTAAAGTTGGAAATGTTGATACATGTGTTTTAGAGTTGTAGATTTGAAGTGTCAAACACTTACTTTAGAAGAGGATTCTTTCTGAGAAAAAGAAAGTCCACAGTTTTTTTTTTTTTACTGTTGAAAGCATTTGTTTGTTTTCATGTATTTTGCACTATCATAAGTAAATTGTAATCATGCCTGATATTGGTTGTCTGTTGTGCTGAATTCTCTTAAAGTTTCCTAAAATCTGATGATCAAGTATGCTTTTTCAATACAAATCTTTTTAGGTGATCAAGGAGACACATGCTTCAATTGCATAGGAACTGGCGTAACTGGGCCTCCTGGGGAGAGAGGACCACCAGGACCTCCAGGTAGTCCAGGTAAAGCTGCAGTCTTCACTGTTTTGCTTAATGTATTCCATAAAGTCACTTTTGTATCTGAGTATCTGTATAATGCTGATGATATACCTGTGTATTGTGTACAAATTCAGATGCACAGTTGTCAGTTCCTGTATGTAATTGTTGTATGTCCTGTTTTGCACAGCAGGGGAGTGTTGGGAAGAAACAAGCTGGAAATGTGTAAAACAATCACTCATCTTTAACATCTTCATTAAAAATCTATTCTTACAAAAAAATCTCTGATCAAAAACAGACATGAAACCATTCTGCATATTAAAGGTTTATGGTCTGCTATAGATTTAACTGAGAAATTAGCTTCTACTACTTGCTATTCCTGAAATGATAGAGGAGCTGGAGCTTTTTTGAAGTGTGATAATTTTTGACACTACTGATAGAATTTAGAGTGGCAAACCTTGCCTGATTTTAAAACAATTATCTATTATCTTATACTAACAGCATGTTCTATAACTTCTACAGTGTTACACTTTTCTTTTATATTTTTCTCCACTACTCAGGTTCTCCTGGTTTTCCTGGACCAAAAGGTGAAAAGGGGCTTCCTGGATTAACTGGCCTTGTAGGGCCACCAGTAAGTGGTGGTGTTATGTTCTGGTGGGAAAATAATATCTCATTTTTCTTGTATATGTGGTAGATCTGTACACAGTAGATACAAATCCTTGTCTAATACCTCTCTCTTTTTGTTCTTAAGTAGCTTGAATGCATAATTCTTACGTTGTGCCAAACTCAAGGAGAAAGTGGAAGTAAAACTGAATGCTTTCTCTGTTTGTTTGGGTTTTTTTTCCCCTTTCAGGGATTCCCAGGATCTCCAGGTGCTCCTGGGAGACCTGGTCCTAAAGGAGACCCAGGGGATGTCCTGACTTCTCCAAGAATGAAAGGTGACAAAGGAGACCCAGGCTTCCCAGGACCTCCAGGTCTTCCTGGCATAGATGGCACTCCTGGACGAGATGGACTACCAGGTCTACCTGGCCCTAAGGGGGAACCTGTGAGTTCCATTTTATGCTGTCTTTGATTGAACATGTTTTGGGAAGTACCGGATGCACTTGACCTAGTACAGATAAGAGGACTGGCAAATGCACTTTTTCCGAATGTGACTATTGCAGTTGTTCTCTTCAGTAGGTCCCAATCTAATGATGATATGCAGAGGTAGCCCTTAAACTTTTCATTGCCTCTAAAAATAAGCTGAGATTTCCTCTCTTGGGTAGTGTCAGGTGGTCCCTTCTGTCATTGTCCACTTTTTGTCTACATAGTGTGAAGAATAAAGCAGCCAGTTTGATCTTATCTCTACCATGTTGTTAGGTAGATGTTAGGTAGCTAATGGCCTTGAGATCTAGAAGGAAAACTGCTGAAAAGGAAGCAATAAAACCCTTCTTTGCTAGTAAATGCATATTCTTCTTTCCCATCCTGCTCTTCTTGGTTTCAGGGCAGTGTTGCATTCAAAGGAGAAATGGGTATTCCAGGTGATCCAGGAATACCAGGTGTCCCTGGAGACAAAGGACTTCCTGGACCTCCTGGTTTTGGCCCACAAGGTTCACCTGGTGAAAAGGGCATCCAAGGTGTATCAGGCCGTCCAGGGCCTCCTGGAATTCCTGGTGAGTTTGTCCCTGTGTACTATGGAATGAAAGCTGTAAAATCAAGTTTTGTCCTTTTGCTCTGAGTAGTTCTCAGAACATAATTCTGCTTTCAAGCTTTTCTCAAAGGTCTTGTAAGACCTGATATTTATCAACTCCCAGATTGAAGGTCATCACAGAATCGCAAAGTGCAGAATTTGTGCTGTTACTATAGGCACATGACTCACCCTTCTGCTCTGACCTCTAGAGAAGCTTCTCCTTCTCAACTGACTGTAGTGGAAATGCATTGTAACAACCATCTGGCTTATGCTCACTAATACTGCAACTACAACAGCTTTTGAAAACAAGAGCTTGCTTTAAACAAGTTTGCTTTTGCTACTTTCTTGTCAACTACACAAATCCTCATCAAGTTGTGCTGGTGTCAGCTATAGAAAATACTATTCCCATGATGGTATCTCAGAGGAAGCTAGAAAAAAACAACATTGCAAGAAAACTGTCAACATTAAACAATACTTCTAAGCCTGTAAGTGCTGTGTGAGGCTCCGGGGTGGATAGCCCGTTAGTTAAAATGTTGCTGGTGTTTAAGTTCTTTGTAAGCTTGGGATGTGACTAGTATCTTTTTTTCTCCTCAAAGAACAACAGAAGTTATACATATTTCTGCTTTTTGGTTTTAGGTCCAAAAGGTGACCCTGGCCAGACTATTACAGAACCAGGAGTTCCTGGCCCCCCTGGTCCTCCAGGGAGAAATGGTGACCCAGGTCTTCCAGGTAACTAGAAGCAACTAGATATCCACTAGATAACCAAGAGCTTTTTACTCTGATTCTTGATAACTAGGTTGACTTTCTTCTTTTTACAGGAGATCCTGGTCAGCCAGGTCAGCGTGGTTTACCAGGCATCCCAGGTGGAAAGGGAGAGCCAGGTATTCCTGGCATTGGACTTCCAGGTCCACCAGGCCCAAAAGGTATGTGTACAGTCATATTACTGTGTTTTACTGGCTGGAAGAGACATGGAGGGTTATGTTTCTACACTTTTTCTTAGTAAGTTGATTTCTGTCTCTAGAAACCTTAAAAACATGTTTGTCTTGAATTTATACATCTTTATAGTAGCTTTAGAAGTGTCAGGAAAAAAAACATCTGCTGAGCTCTTTTTCCTCTGTTCACTGTACTGCTCCTTCACAGCAGCTTTATGTTTTTCAGTAAAGCAAGGACACAAAAGGAAACGTGTAAAACTTTTGGAAATGATGAATGTTTGAGCTTGAATCAATTAAAGATCTCCAGATACTGCCTCAGGATGTTGATGTTTCTGATATGAACTGTCATTATTGTCAGAGCACAGAGTGTGGGGAGTGCCATCCTCTGAGATCCTCTGTGCAAAAATTCTCTCAGCCGAATGGTGTGCCTCAAGTGTGCTTGAGCTAGCATAGAACTTGTTTTCAGAGATCACTTTTCATGAGCCCTTAGCATTTCGGGAAGAATTGTTCTAATGCTATTCTGGAGTCCTGCCCTCCTCTGGCATAACCTCCATATCGTGTGTAGGTTTCCCAGGGACTCCAGGTCCCCCCGGAGCTCCAGGAACTCCAGGTCGCCCTGGTCTGGATGGCCCTCCCGGACCACCTGGTTTCCCAGGACAGAAGGTCTGTGTGTGCTTGTTTAATGTAAAGCTTTACTTTCTTAGAGGTTCATCAGTGGGAAATTGGTGGTGAGAATTTTGTCTCTTGTCAACTTTTGATGACAGAGAAGTTGCATTCTCCACTTGAGGATTGATGGGGGGTAGGAAAAAAGGAGCTGAATTCTATGGTGGGAATATTTTCCTTGCTACTATAACACTTTTAGGAGAGGCTGAACTTAGAAAACTGCCTTCTAAAAAATTTGTTTGTTCCAGGGGGATCGTGGATTTGGAGTTCCAGGACCACCTGGACCCCCAGGACCACCAGGCACAAAAGGAGTTCAAGGACCTAAAGGTGATCCTGGCTTCCCAGGAAACCCTGGTCTCCCAGGACGGGCAGGTTTTGATGGAACTCCAGGGCCCAAAGGTACAGATAACCCTTCCCTTTTCTGTTCCCTATTGAACTTTAAAAAAAAAAATGCTAACATTAGAGTAATTACTTCAGGGTCTGTTTTCCAAATCAGACACTCCTGTGTAAGTGGAAGCTTGTGTTCTCAAAAGACACAAGGAGTACTGCAGGGCAGTACTAGAAGGTCTGTATTCTAAAGACAAATCATGTTAATGTGGGGCTAACACTTTTCAATAGAATAATGGTTGTTTAGGTGCATTTTGCTTTAACACAGAGAGGATTTGAAATTCACCAATTCCTGTTGTTAGTCATTGCCTGTATTGAACTGCAGAGCTTGCCTGGTTTACTGAAGAGCATCTGTTGGGTTTAATGTGAATTATGATACAAAAATGTGTCTCTGTGTAGTGTAGAAATGTAAACTGCATACATTCCACACAGAGTGAGGAAAAATCTCTGGATTTCAGAAATAGCCTCTGAAGTGTGGTTTTTTTCCTGTGTCAGATCTGTATTTGTTTGCATGCAGGAATGAGATTTCAAGTACAACATGCAGGCACTCTGCTTCTGAAAGCAAGGTTCTCTGAACTGAAGTCACTAACCAAGAGGCTTCTTCTAGGTGACCCTGGACCAAGTGGCCCACCAGGACTCCCAGGCCCACCAGGCATCCCTGGAATTGGTGGTCAAGGTCCACCTGGATCTCCAGGCCCTCCAGGTCCTGTTGGCCCCCCAGGTAAAACTCACATGTGTGGTACCCTTAGGTTATGTCTGGCTCACACCAAGCACGTACATGGGAAGGTCCCACTGAACACCTAGGAAAGATAGAGACTTGAAGTGGGCAAGACATGGCACAGCATGGTTTTTACTCAAATCAAAAGTTGAATTACATTCAGCCCTGCTACTTGCACAGCTTAAAGATGTTTCAAGGGTGTAAAACACCATTTTAGAGAAGACTTGGAGCCTCAGCAGAGATTCTAGAAGGTGTTGTGAAGTGTAGTGACATAATCTCTGTAAGGGAGTTTATCACAATACTCTTCAGGATGAGACAAAAAGAAGGACAATGTCAGTGCAGAGGTTGTAGGGATACAGGAGAAAAGGAAAGCTGCCTTTAGCTGCCTGTATTAAGCTGTCATTACATTGCTTTCTAGTGGCAAGATAGTTCTTATATTCCAAAGCAGTTTTACAGCTCCCCAAACTGTATTCTAAATTCACTGTGTGGGGGTTATTAAAAATAACTTTTTAATGTTGTTATCTAGGAAATTAATTTCTGGTTATCACAAAAAGCAGCCAAACTCCATCCCCTGTACAGTGCTATTTGTCCTCCCTCTGCTTAGGCAGTGAGTGCAAAATCAAGGGAGTAAGTCAGGTTCTCCCTGATGTGGCTAGACACCGTTGTTTTTTTTCTTGAATGGAAGCCAAAGCACAATTTAACTCAGTTAATGTGAAAAGAAGGAAAGCATGAATATTCCAAACTAGCTGATTCATTATTTTGTAGATGAGAATATGTTCTTCAAGTAGTGACATGATACTATTAACAAAAACCTGTCAGCAAAGAGAGCACACGCATCATAAGTACACCTGGAAAAGAGCTTTAGAATTCCTCTAAGAGAAACCTCTGAGTTCTGGGGTTCCCAGTTCCCCCACACACACTTTTTTTCTGTAAATCCAACAAATTCTGTGGTTTCTGACACATTTGAAGTAGACTGACAAAGGAGAATCTAAGTACCATGATAATTAGCAATATGTCTCTGAAGAGAGTTTGATTGTCTTTTGTCTGAAATGACTGATGAAGATATGAACTTGTTCTGTCTCTGTGCACAAAGGATACATGTGCATGCCTGCACATCATACTAGTCACAAAATTTGTTTAGGGAAATTCCTTTTCCCCTTCATTTCGGTGAATGGGCTTGCTGTGCACCCAATGCTGTTGCAAATGTATGGCAGTCACTACAATGAGAACAGTCTCTGTGGATTTCAGTATGCCTGCTGCTGAAAGACTTCAAAACCCACCCATTTAGTTCTTGCCATGCCTGTTTGAGTTTACATTGCATGTTTGTGAGCTACACTTGTTGAGTATGTTGTATGGGATTGGCATTGTCTGCAATGCATGCTGAAAAATTCCTGGCCAACTGTAAAACCATGAGCCACAGATTGGTTGATGATATTCAGATCTTTATGAACTGTGAGCAGAGATTCAGCAAAGGGCTTAACTGAGAAGTAGGCAAACACTTCAGTGCCCCTGGAGACTGAGTTCTACTTGCATGCATAAAGTGTGGGTTGTGTTTACTTCTCCCAGTGGGGAAAGGAATGTGTGGTGCCTGCAATGTGTTCAGTATTAAGAGCAAGGGCAGAAGGGGTCTGGACATTGTACATGGAAGTTCCATGAGCCAGCTGGTGGGTCCTCTGCCAGGCTTACTGTGCTTACTTTCACCATCCTGAACCTATGGTTGCACTTGGGGCCAAACTAAAACAGAAGGCAACATGTATATGTTTGTGCTGGGAGGGTGGGGTGTCTTAGTATGGGTTTGAATGTTTCATCCAACGCATGTTCCTTTGCCTTCCTGTAACATCTCTTCTGGTGTTAGCCAGAATTGGACTTCATGTGATCATGGATTTATTCTGCAAAACACCAATTTCAGCAAATGCACAGCTATTACTAGAGTTGGTGGATTTGAAATGCTTCTGTTTTCACTCTTCATGTCTGTACTGACTAATCATTGTGTCTACTAACAGCATGGTGGCTCTGAATCCTAATGCATGGTTGAAGGTCCATTTAAGAAGTCCTTGTCGTTTCCCTTGGCTCTGCTTTTTCTCTGGTTTGTGCAGAACACCTTACATTCCAGTCTCCCACCCCATGTTTGTTTTACTAGGCTGGTTTGAAATCTGTTCCTTTTTGCAACATTAGGGTAGTTTCTGGGGCTTTGTTTTTCAGGTAATTTGTAAAATTCTTGCAAGGACATCCCTGTTGAGAATGTCCTTTCTCTGCATCACCATTTCTTCAAATAATGTGCAATAATTCAACGTTTTTCTTTTTTTGAATAGGTGTCATATTACCCTAGAATTTATTGTGCTGTTTATAATGTTCTACCTACACTACACTTCATTTTTGAAAACCAGAAATTCACTTAATTTCTACTTGAAAAAGTATCTTTACCATTCTAGATATTGAATTTGTATTATTACTGGGTTATACGTTATTTTATCTTCTTTTTTCTTTTCCACTTGCTGATAGGGACCCCTTAAACACAGAGCATGTGCAGTCCCTGTCCAACCTCTGGTAATGAGGGGTTTTTCTGCACATTAAGCAGTTTCAGGCACATGGTACCATAGCTTAAGGTAGTGATAAGCTGCTGCTAAAGGGGATCATGCTTATCATTAAATAAATGGAAGTCTAATTCCTGTGCTGTCAAGAAAACGTTATCAGCCTTTTTAGTGTGCAAAGAACACATCATGACATCACTCCTAAACTTGGTCCTGCAGTCCAGAGCAAAGGCCGTCACTTCAGATTTATAGAGTAATAAATACTTGGAGTTATTGATGAGATTTTGGTGGGGTGCTGTCATAATCTCAGTAGGTAATGCTAGAACATGCAACATGCAATATACTATCTCTGTAGGTGCAACAATGTATATTTGCATGGTAGAACTAGAAGAATGGGGGGAAATCATTTAGAGAGTTTTTCTGTGTTACAAAGAAGCATCTTTTGAAAATCCCTTTTGAGGGGATTTACCAGAATGTGGTGCAGATGAACAAGAAGCTGATTGTTAAGTTGTTCTGGCATTCTGAAGATATCCAAGCCAGTATCTGGCAAAGACAATTTTGTGTATAAAACAGTTCAGAAAAAGCTTTTTCCTCAGTTGGAAAGAAAATACCAGACAAGGAGAGAGGGGAGAAAATGTTTTTAAAATATACCATCAATAGTTGAAAATTTTCCACTGAGTTTCTTGTTTCTGCATATACTTTGAGAAAGCCCTCCAAGTTACTTTGCAGTCTGATTTCTCTCAACTGTGTTAGTGTTGTATTCTTTGTACTTAGATCTGTTTTCGATAACTTCAGGGTAGATTTTTTTCCTTGTTCTAATCCGTATGTGCTTTATTTTGTTTCCTAACTTAACGACTATTGCAACTCCTTACTGCTACCTGTCTCAACTTCCTGATGAGCTCTAACTCGTTGGCTTTTGAACCTCAGGTTCCCCAGGTACTGTGGTTTCTTTACCAAAGCCTTTTCTTAACTCCAGATTTAATAAGCCTTTTTTATCAGCTACATTTCCAGACTAAGCATGTCACTGATACAGTGCGCTGGAGGGAAGCGAGCTGTCCGCTTGCCTCAGCAGTGCCTCGAGCTCAGTATCATTACCATTAAACAATCTTAAGCATAGTTTGACAATTCCATGTTTTTCATGTAATGCAATGCAAAATTTTGCTGTCTTCAAAAATATTCAGCTGATGTTGTTCTTAGAATGCAGTAAAATGAAACCATTAACACACTTGTAAGAATCTCAATACTTAACTATAAAATACAGATCAGTGAGGCTTGAAAGGTGGTTATTTTGAGATTTTTTTTTAATGGCATTTGCTACATCTTGTTAAAATGGTAGTAATGACTCTCTTCAGGAGAATACTGGAAGCCATTAACAATCAATGGATTTAGAAGAATCGTAGGGTTTACAACAATGCTAGAAATGGACTGCAGATAAAATTTAGCTATTTCTACAGTGCTACACCCAGAGACATACAGATCTCAGTCTTGCCTTACTTCTTACTAAAACATTTTGTCTTCACAACATTGTCTAGGGTTGCAGGGAATTCCAGGGGAGAAAGGGGATCCAGGTCCTCCAGGCTTCGACGTTCCTGGTCCTCCAGGTGACCGAGGAACCCCTGGATATCCAGGACCCCCTGGTCTCCCAGGGCCTCAGGGTTCACCTGGACCACCTGGCCGTGATGGAATACCTGGATTTCCAGGTAAGTTCACTTTGTTTTACTGGTGGGCAAAGACCAAACTGTAGTTACAGGTGGATGTTCTTTATATTGAGGCAGCATGTCTTGATGAGCTTTGATGTTTATCCTTCCCATTTAACATTAGGTACGTGTAACCATTGCAACTCATACTTTTTTTTTAAAAGTGAAACCTTTTTTTTGGCACTAAAATCCCCGTCACCTCTCCACTTTTCCCTGTAACCTGATTCAAATCTTTTTTATGTTAGTCTCTTTCATAATTCTCAAATATGCCAGTCATCATTGTTATGACACTTTTCTAATTGATTTTGTGACTTTAATTACTGCTACAGTTTAGAAATAGAATTTGTAGAAGGAAATAATTACCAATGCTCTCGATTAGATCCAATGCGTAGTCTTAAATATTAATTTTCTTATTCTATGTATGAGACCGTTTGGTCACAATAGTCTGGAACAGAAAATCTCAAAAGTGAACTTTGAGAATCTCTGTGTTGTGATAGAGGAGTTCTAAAAAGTAATATATGTTCTAAAATTAACATGTAATTGTCTTTTTGGCTTTCCATAAATTCAAGTTTGCTTTCAGGGAGGTATAATTATGCTTTCTACTATAAAGAAGGATGCACTGCAAATGTTCTTTCCAGGACTGAACTGTGGAAAATTTGCCACAATTTTCAAGTGTCATTTTATCTGATTTTAAATCTAGACAAAATCTGAGTGCTTGTAATTACCTTAAAACAGGCTTCATATGTACTGGTTAATAAATACCATACAGATGCAGGGAAGTAAGTGTGAGGTACTGACTGGTTTTGAGTTTTTGTTCAGAATGACAACGGTGACTCAATGCATTTAGGTGCCAAAGGTGAGATGGGCGTCATGGGAGCTCCTGGTCCTCCAGGACCTCCAGGAACTCCTGGAAGAAATGGCCTGCCTGGCTTGAAAGGTAATGTTTGTTTTATCTACCTCTGAAGATAATGCAGAATGCTGTATGAAAAGGTTATCTTCTTTTGGGTTAAATTTCTCTTTTGGGTTATCTTCTTTTGATAGTGTTGATATTGAGAATTGCTTTGCAGTTTTAAGCCATAGCATTCAGTCACTCTCTTTAAAAATTGATTTAATTAAATGTTAGCTATTTTTAAAACATTATCTTTAGACTGATGGCATTGAAGTAGGGCAGTATTTCTGAAGTGAGTTTTAAGCTTTAAGCAGTAGAAAGAAGAAAATCAGTAGCTTTGGGTTATCGAGTTATCCAGAATCAGGTCTGTGGGTATCACAGAGAAGCTATTCTGTCTACATTTTCCTAATCCCCTTGATGGAGATGAATTTTGAAAGAGTTTGGTAGAAGAAAAATCCACTCATTAACAAGGAGGCTGTGAATCCAAATCTGCCATAGCTGTTGCAACTCCCCTGTGCTAGTGGCACAGTGTGATGAGGCTCTGGGAGCTCTTCCCATGGATCATACAGACAGGTGCTTGCTCTGAGCTGGGCTGGCCAGAGCTGACAAACTGCAGCAAACAGACTTCCCCATGCAGCCTCCTCATTCACCTTTGCTCCAGGGCATAAGATGCTGTGGAGAACTTTGCATAAACCAACTGATCATTCAATGAATTCCAACTTCATTCATGAATAAATCATGGAGGCCCTACGTAAGAAAAAGCAGTACAAATTCATTAGCCTGCCTGATGGATTGTATGTTTTTTCCCCCTTTTGTTGTCTGTGCCTACTGTAGGTAATAATGGATTGCCTGGTCCACCGGGACCTCCTGGACCAGTAGGACAAAAAGGCATCAAAGGTGAAGCAGGTCTGCCAGGTCCACCTGGAACAATTGATCCAAAACAGCTAGGAGCAAAAGGAGAAAAAGGCGAGCCAGGTGTTCCAGGTACAGAACTTTTCAAGTGTATCTGGGGAGGTGGTTTGTCTTCTACAGATAACAGTGACCTGTAACTGAATCCATTGCAGTTCATTCTTTCTTACAGAAAAAAAAAATACATCTCAGAATATAGAGATAGCTTTTTTTTAAAATGGTTCTACAGTTACTCTCTCTGAGTGGTTGCCACATCCTTGCTCCCTAACTGTTCCTGTTACTTGGCATATGGTCGTATTGTAATAGCACTAAGGTGCTTTCAGCAGGGTTATGATCAGGCTTCTAGATGTTAAGCATGATGAGAGTTGCTGTGGCCAATGTGCAGGCTGCATTCCTGCTGTCTTGAAGGCCTTTGGGCCTTTTCTTTGTGGGATGGAAGTGCACAGGGCATCTGCTCATGCGTCATCTCCAGATTCTCCCTTTGAGTATCTCTATAAGCTCCCTGATGTCACCTCTCTGTGTGTTTGTACTTGAGAAACTGGCAGCGGGGAAGATTCACTCAAGTCTGTTTTCTCTCTCACTGGCTGGTTTCCCCCTCCTCCCACACCAAGGGTCTTGATGTCTCCTTTGAACTCTAATTAAGTCTTGAGTAAAAATATTCCACCCTAGAGATAACCAGAATGTCTTTCTTTAATGTTGGCCGAGCCATCATTATTATGCTAATGTATCTATTGTATGAATTTCTGTGAAGCCCAAGTATGATCCTAAGATATTTTCCTTTTCCCCCCTGTTTTTAGTAGTAGTTTTAAACTTTCCAGAAGGTGATACTTCTCTTTGCTAAACTAGGGGGAATTATATTTACTGAAGAAAAATCTTTATATGTTTTTTTTATTCATCTGTAGCCACATGTGATCTCTGAAAGTAAAATAAAACGTGCAGTAGTAGTAGTAACAGTAATAAAAGATATCTTTTTTTCTTTTGAGGTATTCCTGGCTTATCAGGACAGAAAGGTTATCAAGGTCTCCCAGGTGACCCAGGCCCACCAGGACTTAGTGGCCCACCAGGTGTGCCAGGATTGCCAGGTAAGCAGCCTCAGATGGATGTGTAAAAATCTGCATGTGTTTTTATCATATGAGATTGGGGTGTTTATCCAGGTATCTGTAAGCAGACCCTAGGGATTTACACATCAAGCTGCAGCACAGTTTTGGAACATTTAATATCATTATCGAAAAGCATACTTTGAGCTCTTTCCTTCCAACAGGCCTAAAAGCAGTTTTAATCTGATCCTATTGAAGATTAGCATAGGTTTGAGGATGACTGTGAAAGTGCTTGCTTCTTGAGCAAGCAACACAATTGCAGGATCTGCTGACAGGATTCGACTGTTTCATATGTTTATTCCTTATATTGTGAGTCATTATACTTTGCAAATGGCCAAATGAGTTTATTGCAAAGGCTGTCTTGATGCTTTAAAGATGCATCTTTGCTTTAAAGAATTGCAAGGATGAAGAAAATAATTTCTGTTCTGCACTGCTTCTTCCTTACAGCTGTAACAATTTATCTGAAATCTTGAATCTTTGTTACTATGTGTGTAATGTAGGTGCTGCTCTAAATATCTTGTTGGGCTCAGGGACTGATTTTTTTAACCGTCCAGGACTCAAACTGGCTTTTAGTCACATTTAATTCCATTTTAGAAGCCACTGAATGCCTATAGGAAGATGAGAAAGATATTCTTTCAGCAGAACAACTTGTGAGAGACCAAGTCACACCAGTACTAAATTGTTTCAGATGGCTACTAAATCATGCACTGAGATGTGACCCATTTCATTAGACTAATCTTCAAAACAAAGTAGTTGCCCTGATCAAATCTTGACAAACCTTGAACAAACTGAAGGTGTTTATTATCTCACTGAAATGGATGTGAAAAAGCATTTAGGAGCAGTGATGAGGCCTAAAGCAACTTGAAATCCATTGTAATTTGTAATTAGATGACAAGCATATTCATATGAGAATATCAGAAACTTTTAATCGTTGTCATTAATTAACTAAACCCACAACTTCCCTAGGCATCAAAGGAGACATAGGGCTTCCTGGGCAGCCAGGACCAACAGGACCTCCAGGGTTAAAAGGTGCCATGGGAGAGATGGGCCTTCCAGGTGAGTGTCTCTGCTTGTATTTTGCTTTTTTTTTTGACCAGTCCCTCCCTTTTCTAAAGTACAAAGATGGATCTGCTTGTGTGCAGTATCTAATAATGTATTTAAATGGCAATGCAGACGAGGAATAGGGAAAGCCTAACATATATATTTGTTGTAGTAGTACATAAGAAATTGGAAATGCCCATCAACTCAGAAAATGCAAATAGCATGTTGTAAATGCATATTATTTTAAAGTGCTTATGGATGCAGAAGCAGAATGATCTATATTTTGTAACTTTTGTGCTTTTCTGGTTTCTCAGATTCCACTCTGTGAAAGTTTGGAAAAAAAAGATGATTCTGTAAACCCACCTGTCAGAAAGGGGGAAGGAGAAAGTGAATTCTGTTATTTAGAAAGATTGCTGAAACAGATATTTCACTTTCCGAGGATTCTAATATTAAATTTTGTCTAGATACTACAATATTTGTGTTTCTGTAAATTAAGAATAAAAAAAGAAAGCTTAGAAAGATCATAAAAAAGCCATGGAAGGTTTTTAGATAATTATTTTAGTTTGGTTTTCAAAATATAAACGTATCAGGTGTTCAAAGCCAGCCAGTCAATTGGTTATCCCTTCTAGTTCAGTTATTTTAATTTAAGGGACTTCTCTAAACTACTGCTGAAGTCTTATTTATGTTTATAAAACTTTTTGAAAGGTCCCCCAGGTATTAAAGGCAGCCAAGGAATAGCAGGACGTCCAGGGCAACCTGGGCCTGCAGGATTTCCTGGATTGAAGGGCGAGAAAGGTGACCCTGGTCTTTCAGGCATCGGTATTCCTGGGCTTCCTGGACCAAAGGTACATTTACAAAATCCTTCAATAGAAAATTCCATGAGGAAATCAGATTCTGTGTTGATTTTTTTTTTTTAAAAACCCTATAAATTCATAAATATTATGTGTAACTGTGACTATGTCTATAAATATCTTGGTACCAAGCAGGGTTGACTGTAGTTTGTTCTTTTTGTGTGGGAGCAAAAATTTCTAATTTTAAAGGTGAAAAGGTTTATATGTAATTCCATCTGGTTAATAAAGCAGATTGTTTACCAGACCTTTCATGTTGGCTTTTGTTAGTGGCCTAGTCTGCACTGCACCACCTGCTGACGTTTTGGTAGTTGGTAGGGATTTATTCAGTTCATGTCATTGTTCTCATGTCTCATTATGTAGTCAATTCTAAAAAAATCAGACAAAATGTATTAAAAATAAATTACTAAGGAGTTGATATATCATGATTACTGGTGCTGAACACTTTTAAGTCTACATAAAACATTTGCACTAATATTTACCTGTATCATCCTTTGTCACGCACGAAAAAGTGACAAAAAGACCTACAGAATATCTCGCAGCATTCACTGATGCCTTACAATTGATGCTGAGCAGCAATTCATTCAGCAAAAACATTTAATGGTTAAAGCTTCTCAGATTTCTTTTTTTTTTAACTTCTGCAAGTTGTAGGGGAAAATTGTTACAGTCGCTATTTCCTATTCATTTTCTGGGTGAAATGCTTAACATAAACTGGATATAAGAAGTATTCACAATATCATGATAACCTTTTTATGATAAGACTGGGAACATACAAGAAGGGCTTACCCATCTCATAAAGATTGGGTTCTTATTTCTGCTTAATGTTTTCTAGGGTGATCTTGGTTTGCCTGGATACCCAGGTAGTCCAGGCAGTAAAGGTACAGCTGGAAGTCCTGGTTTGCCTGGATTTCCAGGCAGTCCAGGTGCAAAAGGAGAACCAGGCCTTCCTGGATTCCCAGGTAATTCTGAAGAGGATTTTGTTTTCTCTCATGCTTATATTGGTACAGACATCTAAACATGCTGGGCAATTTGTGGAGAGCTGCAGCTTCTTTCACAGTTTCTAGCAATCTGCTGCTTCTAAGCTCTGTGCTGTTGGAATTGTCACTGCAAGGGAAAGTGTGTGAATGCATCATTTAAAAGTGCCTTCTGGAATTATTCATATGCTCTGAGGGGATGTAGCAGCTGTGTTAGCTAATGTTTTCCACTCCCCCCAGCAGTCAGACACTCATCTTCTCGGACCCACAAAATACCTGTGTTTGACTCTATATTTTTGCTTCACCAATTAATTAAAAAGTGTTATCAGGAAAACTAGGTTTTTTAAAATAGCATTTATTGTCTAAATATATATTCTAAAGAGAAATCTCCTTCTGAAACACAGTAAAATTAGGTTTTGCACTCTTCTCTAACTAGAGACTGTTTATGGGTATGTTAGTTCATCTCCATTTAAAGAAACAAGGTTTTCACCTCTGCAGCAATAAAGACTGTTCTACCAGCACACTTGAGCTGCTTGAATGTAGGAAGTTAGGGAATTTCTAATAGTGTAGTCATGGCAGCAGCAAGCTTAGTAGAGAACAAAACCTGGCCATGAATCTGACAGTTTTAACCTCAGCTTCATGTAATGCCTGGAAGACTGAGAACAGTCGAAACAATGTATTGAGACACTACCTTAACTGGGCTCAGATGCTGGTCAGAACTGCAACAATTGATTGTTTTTCCTACATCCCACTCTGATTCTAACCAAGACTCTTTTTATTAAGATGCTTTTTCATGAAAGGAAAAGTGGATTGAGGAAGGATTATCCAACCACAGCTCATAAAGCTTTCACTTTGTTGACAAGCAGAAACACTTGTCTCTAAAATGGTGATTTCCTAGCAGACTGACAAACCCACTGTGCCCTTAGCCATGAGAATGCAACAATTAAGAAGACAGTCTTGAAAGCAGCAGTAAGGACAGTTGTGCTAGTATGTTTTGTTTCTGTACATTAATAATGTACAGAATGCTCTACAATTCATCTGGTTCATTGGGTATAAATCTGCAAAATGAGCAAAAATACGGTGTCTTGATACAATTAGCTAATGTATGACTTGGGGCATCTCAGATTATAGCATTTCAAGATCTGTTGAAAAGCCAGTTTTGTGCTTAATTTGATTGAAATCCCCATACTTCACAGGAACACCAGGAATTCCAGGACCAAAAGGTGTGGAGGGGCCTCCAGGTAATCCTGGCCTGCCTGGACCACCTGGGCCAGTAGGTAAGCATGAACAGTGCAGTAAAGGTCATCTGCTTCTCTGAAGAACATAACACCTGAAGCCATTTCCTTTCTTCTTACATTTTTGACATCATGAAAATGCATCCGTATGTATACAGCTGCTAAAACACCATTGCACACTGAAATGAAACAGAAAAGAAAGTAGTTTTAACTTCTTGACAACTTGTGTCTGCTGTCAAAGCCATCTTGTTAGTTACTGAAACAAGAAGTTAACTGTTTCAGTATTTACCAGCTTTATTTACGGTAAGTACTCCAGTGGTCTAAGCTACTTTCATAGTAGTAAACTTCTAATTTATTTTAAAGGAAAGCATTGTATTGTCTTTAGCAAACACTAACTGCTTAAAAGGTCACAGGCCTAAAAGCCTTTTCTAAATTGTCGAGGGGAGGGGAGGAGAGAGAAAGGTTCTATTGTTAAGATTACACCCTTATGAATTTGTTTTCATGTTGTTACACCTTCAGATTCAGATGGTGGGGAGCTCAGGGAGGCTGTTTTTTTGTTTCAGATTAGGCATCACTGTGCTAATGTTCTGTTCCCCTTCTAGGTGATATTGGTCGTCCTGGCCCTCCTGGTCCTCCAGGGGAGAAGGGACAGCCTGGTCGAGATGGTATCCCTGGACCAGCTGGGCAGAAGGGTGAACCAGGTTAGGTATTCTTCCTCTTTTATCCTCTTCACTCTGCACTGTGATGTCCTCTTCTAATTTCCCTATAACTGCCCATATACCTTCAAAGCTGCTGCTGTGGTTTCCAGCTGTTGAAGGGTTCACAAAGGGTGCTGTTAAGCTGCCAATGAAGCACAGGACAAGAATTCAATCAGCACTTAAATTACTTGACTTCATCAAAGCCCGTCTTCTTGTAATTCATGATGGCTGTGTTCTAAACTGTGTAATATCTGCCTTAAAGACAGAATCCCAACCAAAAATCCAAGTGCGTTGACTCCAAAATCCAAAAGAGCATCTTGTGAATGGATGGTAATATCTAGGAAAGTTACAGACATGTTTTGTCTCAAAACCTCTAGCTTTAATGTAGACTGGTGAGTGAATGAGAATCCTGGTAGTCTCAAGCAACCAGAAATCTAGACAAACTGCAGTTTCATCATTCTCAGCATCACATTCCTATTCCCAGAGACGTGAAAGCTGAACGTACGTTATTAACTGAATCTGTTTCTTTATAGGTCTACCAGGATTTGGGCGCCCAGGACCTCCAGGACTCCCAGGATTATCAGGTAAAGTTTCTCTGTTGTTCTTTGTTAAAAAAAATGGAATGTAAAATATATCTGTACACTATAAAAAAAGGCAAGTGGTATGATCTGCAGCAAATGAGTGCCACCACAACTACTAAAACAATGCACTTTTTTTTTTTCTTCTCAGCAGACCATTTTCAATCAACCCCAGTAATAAAACGCTCATTACCAACTACTGAATTCTGTAAATTAGCAGTTATGCAGACAGGATAAATCCTGGCAGGATAAAAGCCTACTGCATTGTGTGAACTTTGCTGATTTGTTTCAGTAAATAAAACATTCATACAACAGAAGACAAACGAAGCTGCTTGGAAAGCATACCTGCTTGCTGTATTTTCAAAAGCAACTTCCCAACCTCAGTCCTGTGGCTTTCCAGTGACATTAAAGCTCCTGAATATCTCAACCTTATTTGAAAATTTTGCAAGGATGTCTTAGCTACCAGTAGTGTCTCAAAAGAATGATGAAGTCTTAACGTTGACAGATTTCTTCACAGAAAGGATTGCCTGTATAGGATTACAAACTCAGAGGATGTTTACGAATTACTGAGCATCAGAGTAGTAAAGTGAGACTTGGTAAGACCTTTTAACATGTCAGGAGCTATAAAACTTTCCCCTGCAAAAATTATTAGGCCTAACTCTTTTCTGGGTAAGACCCATTTTTTACTATGTCACTGCACAAATGAGGTGAGTGGTTGCCAGACTTGCACCTCCTGTGAAATAAATGTTCCCGCAAATTGACATTGGGACTTTTTTGTGTGTCGCTTTGTAACTGTGTTCGTAAACATAGCTGTTTGGTTTTACAGGGCAAAAAGGAGAACTGGGCTTACCTGGCCCACCGGGACCTCCCGGGCTTCCAGGTCTGAAGGGAGAACCAGGTTTCCAAGGATTCCCAGGTCTACAGGGTCCACCGGGTCCACCAGGATCACCAGGACCGCCTCTAGAAGGTCCTAAAGGTAGCCCTGGTCCACCAGGTGTTCCAGGAAGACCAGGTAAGTGTGATCCACATCTATCAACATCTGCCAGTACTTCCTGATTTTGCTGGTAGGTTATCAGCCTTTGAACTGACTCAATTTATTTGCATGGCTAAGGTCGAGCCTCATGGCACATGCCTTAACATTTGTGGGCAACCGGATGAATTTGTTGCCAAAAGTAACAGTATCTAAAAATCAAACAGCCTCAGATTCTACTAATTTCTGATACCTGGCAGCAAAAATCTGATGCGTTCATAACCGGGCGATTCTCCGCATGCTGTCACAGTAATCACCTAGCGAGCACGATACCAACCTCTGAGCACCTGATACCTTTGCAGTCCTGTCACCTGATCAGCAAACGTCACCACGCATAAAAAATCCCAAAGTAACAAACCCCATCATTTTAAGAGTCATGAAACTCAAATTCCCGCTTAGCACCTCAGCATGATCAGATTGGATAGCTGCCTCTTCGCCTCCGTGTCACGTAACATAAGGCGCTGCTCCATTGTCGTGTGGCTCCCACGGACTCCATGCACCATACGCCATGCTGTGTTCATCTTTCCATTCCATGTTTGCATTTTGTTCCTGCACCAACTAATTCTGGGAATGAAAAAACCACTTTACTGAGTTAACATTGCTGAGCAACTCCCTGGCGTCTGTTAGAATCTTGTCTCATCGAACACTTGTTCACATTTAGATGCTGCTCTGGAAAAATCTAAGAAACCTGTCCCAGCTCTGGCTCAAGCTTATTGCAGCATCTTGAGTCCAGAAGCACTTTGCCACCAGTAAGACTCATCTCTCTTCACATGCTTGATATTGTCCTTGAAGGAGACTACTTTCAAACCAAGCCATTGGTTGATTACAGGGGTTTTTTTTTGTTTGCATATTAAAGGAGAAGTAATATTTTTATTGCCCTCAAACTCTGAGCTCAGATTTTTGTGTTACTCAGAGATTTGTTTGGGGAAAGTTAGTTTTGAGTTTGTACATTTGTAAAAGAGCTGCTACAAATACATTGTTCATTTTTGGGCATCAAGGGAGAGTTTAGTTCTACAGTACACAGCTGAAAAGATTTTAGGAGTCACTTTTTCCTGATTGGTCCTGATACTGGAGGAGACAATCCCACTGAAAAAAGTTTTTAGAATAATATTTGATCAAAGTATTTTCACTAGAACTGGAATTGATTGGGGAATTCTCAATGGCAGAGTGAGCTTCTGTCTCGTACAGAGCAGATGTGCATCCTAACTGTGCATTTAAAGAAGTGAGTCCATATAAACAGCATTTGGTTTTAATGTAGTGCACCTTGAGTCTGGTGTGCTGCTTGTCAGTACAGTGAGATTTTCTTTTAAGCCTAGTAAAAATAAATGAATCCTGTTGTATCCTAAACCTGCTTTTATGTGACTGGTATGGAACAACACAGTGGGTTAATAACTCACAGCCAGTCACAACTTCTTCTGGGAAGGAGTGCATGCCACCCCCCTTTCTCCTGGAGGAACTTCTCTCCCTGCTGTGCCCCAGGGGCTCTAACCAGTCAGTGGAGCATCACTGCATCAAGTTAGTAGTCCTCATTTGCTTTCCATTTTATGTGTGGCCTTGTCCTCTTCTGCTTAGTTGCACACTGGCAGATAGGAGTATGGAACGAGCAATCCCAGCTCTGCGAGCTGATTTGCTGCTGGGGCACATGGGAGGAGGAGTGAAGGGAGAAGAAATGGTGGGATGCTGGACTTGGCCTTTGTAATTCAAATGTGCCCAAATAAAAGTCTTAAGATATCCTAGATGTCAAGATCTTCCAAAGGTAATTTTTGTGTATGTAGAGTGGTAAGCAATTAAAATTTGCCCATGAGATTCAGTGAAGCTGATTGGTGCATGAGAGTCAGCCCTTCGTTTTTAAAAGGTGTTTGTACAGAGGATATCTCCAAAAAAAAGGAAACCAGCTGAGCAGCTCCTAATGTGTAATAAACCTACCAACTGAGATTCTGTGCTGTAGCATTGGTGCTTCTATTGAAGCTTCTCATCCTGTTCTGACTTCTCTGTATAAATCCAGTGCTTACTGACTAATCAGCTGGGGAGGCAGAGGAATGGTGGGACTCGTTTTGTGCCAGTTTGAGCACTGGCAGAGGGCAAACGACCAGCGAGGTTCTGCTCAGCCATGTTCTCTCCCTCTTTCTTTGTGTCTCTTTCTCTTATTTCCATTTTTGTTGCATGCAGTGTATAAAATGAAGCATTTGTATTGCTTAGTTATGCGTGAACTAATGTGGATAAACCAAACTATTATTGCAGTTCTGGTACAATCAGCACTCCAGCCTTTTGTTTCAAGTGATAACACAGTCAATTGTTGGAACGCTGATTCGGTAACATTTCAACGTAAGGCAGTTAGTCATAAAAGCAGCTGTGTGACTGTCAAATTACCCCCTTCTGGGGACAGAAATAAACCCAGAAGCTGGATGCATATTACTGTTTGTTGTTGACTTCTGGGTATATTCTAAGATTAGTGAAAAGTGCCAAAGTCAAACATGATGTAAAGCTCTGACTTCAGCTGAGTTGCCCCTAAAAACAAATGGCAATAGATGGTGTTGGGATGGATTTATTAATTGATTATAAAATTAAGCCAATGTCCAGGACAACAAAACATTATTATTCCACACGTCTGTTTTCATTGCTGTGAATAATAATAGTTTGGTGGTTTGCATACTCCATGTAAAGGAATATTGAGCTAAATCTAAAAATAAAGGTTTAGTTGAATATGTTAGTGTGTTGATATTGCTAACAATTTTGATGTTTTTCCCCTTGTTCTAATGATGACCTTGGTGAACTCTGACCCCCTACTCCCAGGTCCCTCAGGTTAGCCCCTTAACTCCGAAATAATAACTTTGCATGCAGACGAATGTATATACTTTAGTAGTGCCTAAATGTAGATATACTGAGTCATTTTTCAGACATACCTTTTAATTTGTGGTAGAGAAAAAAAACCCACCTCAGAGATGGCCTTTGGGCTTTTCCTCCTTCTTCTTGTAAGACTGACACTGGAAAGGTGTAACATTGCTCTCCCTGTGGAGGCAGATCATGTGGGTTTAGATTTGCAAGGCTTTTATGAAGTGTCTCCAGCTGTGAAACTTGTTCTTCTCAGTGCAGTTGGGAACAATATATATATAGTTTTCATATGTTTTTTTAAGCATGTTGTGCTGTCCTCCCAGGTCTTTGCTGTGTAATTATGTTTTGCAGTTTGGGCAAGGAACGGGATTCATTTTTGTAACACCTGCTACTGTTGATTTTGGACACTCTCAAGTGACTTAAATAAATTAAAAGCTTCCTTTATACCAACAGTGTCTGTAGGGAAATTTATAGAGTAACAGTGAAGTTTTACGTTCCCAACTTAGAGCATTGTAACTTTTCAGTGTACAGAAACCCTTATTTCCATTGTTGCTTCACCAGCACATTTCGAGGAACTGAGGAAAGCTTTTCCTTTATCATGTAATGAGAATGAAGCTTACAGCCCTCGCCTCCCCAGTGTTAGGGCAACGGAACAGGATTGCTAAAAACAAGCTCGTTTTCACGAGCTTACTCTAATTTTAGCAAATCAGCATGTAGCACAAGCCAGCTCCTGGGAAGATTTTGAACATCTGTGTCTAGATGGAAAATGACTCGGTACATCTATTTAATAATAATGATGTCTTTAGGTTTTGCTATGATGACTTTCAGGAAGCAAAGAACTGTCATGAAAATTCAAGACAGGAAGACATTTTAGTTTTAAGTGTGCTGACTTAAGCCCCGTGAAGTAGCCAACGTGGTGGCTCCTGATGTTTGAATCCTGGCTTTATGCAGTCACATGAAAAAAGTCTGTGCAGCTTTGCCTTTTAATTAACCTGTGGTCACACAAGCAGTAACCACGCTTCAACAGAGGGCTGCCATCATGGGTAGCTGGGAGGAACTTATCAATTGCTTCATGGTTTGTTTGCACCCTGTGACTGCGCACAGCCAGAATTCAATAAACAAGTTTAGGATAGGTTTATAAGTCACAGCAAAACTTACCTAACAGTGACACGTAGTTCATAAGTACTTAACGGTAACAATGAAATGTCCGTGTCATTAGTTTTAACAAATGTATTACAGTTAGTATTTAAAATAATGTACCAACTATGTAAGGAATAGTGCACCGAGGGAAACCTAATGTGTTTCTAGCTGCCAATTGCATGGTGATGTGTTGATATGTTTAAATCATTTCACTGACATGAAAGATGCATGTGGCAGAGGACCAAAAATCCCCATTAATGGAGCATGGCAGGGACAACCCAGCTTAGCTTCTGAAAGAGGACATTTACCTGGTTTTTCTCAGGCTGTTAGCACGTGCCATTTTCCATAATAACCTTGAACAGAAACTAAATTAGCCTTTTGGGGTATTTTTTTTTCCCAAGAAAAAATATTGCCAACAATAAAGACAACAAATGTGACATTTGTAAGTGCTGCTGTGTTTTTGCTTAGAGCATTTGCAGCCTTTTTGATCCATTTAAATCTCACTTAGCATTTTGAAGAGGGTTTAACCCTACTTTTCAGTCCTAGAACTGTACTCACAGATAGTTGAAGGTTCCTAACTGGGTAAGTCCTTCTGCTAATCATGCTTCCCTCCTGCCCAAAGCACAATTTTGATGGAATGAGTTGTCATTCACAATTTACCTGCGTATTTGCCAGGCTCCAGGTGTTGCATTTTGTCAGTGAAATGGTTACGTGGCCCCAGACCCCTTTGTGAGTAGGACTAACCTGTCACAGGTCTCAGCTGCAATGTTTAAGCAATAACACATTCTTTAGTAAAGCTTTAAGTTTGCTGTTATATGAAGTGTCAAAATAGTCTTAGTAGAGCCTAGTCACCAGAATAACTTGTATCTGAAAATACATATCATTTTGTATTCATGTATGGTTTTATGCATGCATGTGGATTATACTGTAAATACAAAATATGCTGGTGAAATGGGTTGTTGTGTAGTGTATATGCTGTCATCTGTACTATTTCTAACTAGTAATCTTGTTTTGTACTGTGTGATGTCTGACCCTTCTAACATCGATCATTGGGCTTTGGTGAACTCTGATCCTTCCAGGTCTTCCAGGTTAGACTCTTAACTTGGTCCATTTATTTTACTGCGTTGCACTTGATATAAGAGAAATGGATGTTTTCCTGTAATTGTCTGATTATGTCTTTAAGGACTATGGTTACTCTGCAGAAAGGTAACCTGTTACTATTTTGCATGTGTACAGGACTAGACCAGGAGAACAGAGCCAAATGAACACACAAAAAAATCCTTGCATGATGGGATGTTTTCTGTAGCTGAAACTGCTACGGGATATGTGTGAAATGTGGTGCAAAATTGCTGTTGATTTAAAAAGAACAAATTTGAATGGAATTCTATACTCAGATTTGCGTGCAGAAAACCAGCTCATCAAATTTATCCACTGAATATAGATTATGAGGATGTCAAAGGAGATGTTGAATTATTCAGGGTTGCAGAAGAACTCAAAATCCAGCACACTGATAAATGTTACTAGATTTGTTGTACTACAGGGGAGAATGTCATAGCACTGGCCTGCAAACAGATACTTTTGTTAATCCAGTCATGAGATCTAACTTGTAAAATGTTGCTGCACTTGCCTGTGGTTTGCTTTGCCATAAGTTAGTACTGGTTAATAAGATTTAGATAGTGGCATAAAGGTGGGGATCTCATCCTTCAGCTCTCCCAACACCTAAGCTGTTTTTAAATCCACTGCTTTGCTTTGCTTTGGATTGAATGTGGCCGTAGCAAAGGGAAAATAGTTAGAGATCAGCCCAGTTCCTCTGCTGGATTTACAGAGCATAATTCTACTAAGGACAGATAAATTGGTTGGAGAGTTATTCAACATAAAGAAGTTTCTGCAACTCAGATGATTATTTAAGCAAGGCAGAGTGAGGGGCTTCCTGCTGCCCAGCAGTCAGTAGACAGTGTATATATACCGGGCTCCTCAACAGGTATGTCAAATTCTAACAGCAAAAAAGCAGGAGTATTTTCTATTGCTAAGGCTGTCTCTCAAAACAAATTCAGTCTGTTAAGACAGCATTGAAAAGATGGTGAATGTAATGCAGGTCAGCAGAGGGGATATTTGTACCATCCAATTTTGGGTTTCTTGGCTCCTGCTAAAGGCACTGATATGGTCACTGGTAAGCTTCTAACGCAGGTGAGTTGTGCTGCCTTCTGGAAAGACCTGCCTCTCTTCATCAGTTAGATAGAGAGCCTTGGTTCCTGATTTGGGTAGTGCAAATAGTCCCTCTGTTTGTTTTCCTTCTAGTTTATCCTGAATTCAGCCTCAGAATAGAGCTGGGAAGTCAAGCCAGCTTGGCTTTTATTTTTACGATGAAGGCACAAACTCGGAGAGGATGTTTGATCTGTACTGATAGATCTGTATTTGTTCTGCAACGTTAAGGTCCACCAGGCCCAGAAGGTCCTCGAGGGCCACCAGGCAGTGGAGGACTTAAAGGGGAAAAAGGAAACCCAGGTCAACCTGGCCCACCTGGCCTGACTGGTCAAAAGGGAGATCAAGGACCACCTGGACGCCAGGTAGGACAAGAAAGCGAATTTTCCCTCTAGTTCATTTCTGAATGTAATAGAAATGAAAGATATTTGGGTGGAACGTGCAGTTTATCATAGTAAAATAAAAGCCAATATGTGGTAGCTAACACCTATCTTGTAGCAAGTAAGAGGGTCTTTTTTCCTCAGTTATCACCCAGTATCTGGGAAAGATGTCTCTGTTGTATTCCTCTGGGAGCTGGAGCTGTCAGCACACACACTTCATCTGACAGGGTTCTCTGGCAGTACCCAGTGCAGTGAGCAGAATGCGTGGCCTCAGCCCTTCAGAGCGCTAGCTCACAGACCCAAAGTGTGCTTGTTTGTCCCCCAGCCGCATTTCCTCTCTGTTTTTTGAAACTGCTGAGGAGATGAGTGAATAACGTGAAGCTGTTCTGTGCAGGGGGATCCTGGCCGTCCAGGTCTGAATGGAATGAAAGGCGACCCCGGGGTTCCAGGCGTTCCAGGATTCCCAGGTATTTAACTAGCGTTCCTAGCGAAAACCTCTAGACACAGTAACAGCCCCTCAGGGAGCAAAGAGGCCTGATTTGGGCCGTTCCTGCAGTAGATTTTGTAAGACAGCATGTTCTTTCACTGTGTAACTGTGTGAATTTGATGTTTCAGGTATGAAGGGCCCCACTGGACCTGCAGGACCCGCTGGCCTCACAGGCAGTCAAGGACTGCCAGGCCCACCAGGTAGGACTCCTGGATACTGTTGTTGCCACTTTTGCTCACTGACAGTACAATTTGTTACATAGGACTGAACCAGTCTCAGCCAGCAATGGAAGTGAGTTACAGCTTAAACACAATTCCAGGTCCCACTTTTTAGCCCTGCAAGTAATCCTATGATATTTTATACTGTGTCCATTTTACATAGATTAAGCCCTGTGACACTTGTCCTTTAAAGGGGGAAAGGTGTCAGAACACTTTTTTGCCTTATCTATACACATAATCTTTGCATTGATAGAGCTCTTCACTTCTGAGTGATATAAGGCTAACAGAACCTGTTTCTGATTCTCTCTTCCACCTTGATTTATCTAATACTAAGCTGCTTTCTCTCAGGTCCACCAGGTTTACCAGGTACCATTGGACGAAGCATTGTCATCAAAGGTGACCCTGGCCCCCCAGGTCCTCCAGGACAGCCTGGGTCAAAAGGGCCACCTGGACTGCCAGGGCCACAGGGATTGCCAGGTATGACCCTAGGGTGGCTGCAAAGGATACGTATAGCCGATGTATAGCTGAGTGCAGAGTGCAGTGAGGATCACTGCAGAGACAAGTTACTGAATTCAGCATGAGGTCATAGACAAATGTAGGGTTCTACCAAATGCATCTGGTATAATGGCCTGTTCTGGTCTGATGGATCACGAAGCAACAGTAGATGGGTGCCAGCAATTTAGCTAGTGAGACAAAAAGCTTTTATTTCAGTTCTGCATTTGTCTACTCTAGGTGCAATTGGTCTTCCTGGTGACCCGGGGCGAGATGGACTGCCTGGTTTTGACGGTCCAGCAGGACGTAAAGGAGAGAGAGGCCTTCCAGGCCAACCAGGTATGGTGTTTATCCTGTGAGGGCTCAGCGGAAAAAGAGATGCTCTCTTTTATGAGCGCAGGCTAGTACAGGGAAGGGAGATCCTTGCTTCATGGGAATAATAATTAAATCCCAATTTTAGGTATTCTTAATGCAAAAATATTACAAGCAGCTGAACATACTTTGGTTTGGAATGATCTCGGAGCCAACACATTGCTGGTCATTGGTGAATAACATTGTAGAGTGCTTTATCTCAAGCTTAATGGCATCCTGTTTGCAGCACAGATGATGCACAGGAGATAATGATAATAGTAAGAAACAGAAGAGAGAGATTAGTAAAATCATTTTAATTTTGCAGGTAAATCATGAATGGAGAAAAGCCGGCCATAAATGAAAGAATCTCACCAAAGGCAGAGATCAGACTGTCGTGCAGCTATTGCTTAGAATTACTGAACTATGATTTGAGAAAAGAAATCAGACTGGGCACTGGGACAGTTTTCTAAAGGAGATGACCCATATTAAGTAGCTAAATGTTGCAACTTGTGAGAAAAAATATTAGAATTTAAACAGTGAAAACAGTACAAAAACGCACCGTGCCCTTTTTATTTTCCCTGTTCCTCTGAGTAGCTGTGAAATCTGTTAGCGTTACTTTAGTGAAAAAAAGCACAATCAGTAATAGCAGTGGAATAAGATAGTCTAAATATTTGTATAGTTCCTGATATTTTTGCTGTTCAAGAACAAGTGCCTTTTCTGATGCTTTTCTCCGTCACATGACTTATTCTTGCTCTCATTCAAGGTTGTTCTAGCCTGCTCCCACTTTTTCTAACCCACTCCAAAACTGACTGCAGCTTTTCTACTCACTTTGGTGGGCTTTGGCTCAGGTGTTAGCATAGCATGCCCTAGATTGACACTTGCTTCTGTTTCAGGCTCTGTGATTTATTTTGTGATCTTAAGCAAGAGGTTTCAACATTATCTTACTAAGCTGCACACACAGATGTGATTTGAACTCCTTCCAGTGGCTGTCACGTCCACTACAGTTGTTACCTTGGTGCCTAAACATACTTAACTTCATAAAACACGTCCAACACAGGGAAGCTGCACTGTTATTTTATAACCAGCTATGACAGCCTCAGTGATTGAACCAAGCTCACAGGAAAAAACAGCTTGAGGAAGACAGCGTTAGCAGATACCTGGTCCCCCAGCTCACAAGCACTTTAATCGAGACCATACTACCTTGCAGAACTACATTAAAAGAGCAAGAAATGTTAATAAATACTGTGTGTTGTGTTTCTCTTGTATGAACAGGTTCACGGGGAATACAGGGACCTCCTGGTCCCGATGGCTTACAAGGCCCCCCCGGGCCTCCTGGAACAGCTTCAGTTGCTCATGGGTTCCTCATAACTCGGCACAGCCAGACCAGGGATACACCACTATGTCCACAGGGAACAGCAAGAATATACGATGGATTCTCTCTTCTATATGTGCAAGGAAATGAGAGAGCACATGGCCAGGATTTGGGTGAGAGATTCTGTATGCTTTGTCATTGAGGGGAATGAAGTTACAGCTGCTTCTTCGAATGCTCTGATTCTCTGAAGAGATGACTGTCGTAGAGATTTTTAGATGAGGATGGGGATTGCTTACTAAGATCTACTACCTTCAAGCATTGCACATTGTAATTCAGGATCAAGAAATGTACACCAAAGCTGAGAAGTTAAGTTTTTCCCACATGTGACAATTTGATAGCACAGGCTGTGCACTCCCAAGTGAAGAAGAATAATACACAATTACTGTTCTCAGAGAATCGCTACAAAAAGCAATATGTGGAAACTTTGCTGTCACTGTTTGTGTCTTACTCTGCAGGTACTGCTGGGAGCTGCCTTAGACGTTTCAGCACCATGCCCTTCATGTTCTGCAACATCAACAACGTTTGCAATTTTGCATCGAGGAATGACTATTCCTACTGGCTCTCGACTCCAGAGCCGATGCCCATGAGCATGGAGCCTCTGACTGGGCAAAGCATCCAGCCCTTCATCAGCCGGTGAGACACAGCAGCCTCTCAGCTCTCTCTTGTCATATCTGGAGAAACAGCACACCTTATCCATGTGTTTCCAACATGCAGGTTGGGAGATGGATCTGACATGTTCTCCTGTGGGAAATACTAGAAAAATAGCTTGCTTTAAAGTATTTGTTGTCTTAAAAGGTCTGTCTACATGGAGCCGTGATAATTAAGAGGCTGAAAGGCTGTAAGAGCTCATCCAGCTGAGGAAGCTACATAGGCAGCAGTGCGAGATGGCCAGGGACAGGGAAGGGAACATGAGAGCCATCAGTTCTAGGAATTAAGGCAATCACTTGGAGAGACTTGGAGCTTCCAGATTTTGTTTCAGGAACTGCTTCAGCATTTTACCTAATGGAAATACAGGCAGATTTGGCATTCCAAAATCTTACTGCAGCTACAGAATATGTGAGAAGCAGAAGTCTACATTAAAGGACAGTCTCTCACAGACTAGTTTTTCCTCCTTTCTCTGTGAAAGAACTCTTACTCCTACTATATTATAATCTGATGTATTTCTCTGCTGCCTCCCATGTCCAGCTGCGTTGTGTGTGAAGCTCCTGCTATGGTGATCGCTGTCCACAGTCAGACCATTCAGATTCCTTCGTGTCCTCCAGGCTGGGACTCCCTTTGGATTGGTTACTCTTTCATGATGGTAAGAACTGCTTCCTTCTCCAGAGGCAGCTACTACCCACTTGTGCCCTCCCTTGTTAAAAACTACAATTATTGTCATCTCAAAGCCTTCGCTTTCAATTACTGACCTTGGTAGCCAAGAGTAACAGCAATTTCCCAGCACACAGCGCCCAGTGTAACTGATATTTATGGAGGTGTCTGACACCACGTTATCTCAGCCAAAAGTGAACAGTGGCTCTTTCAGGAGTTGGAATGCTGTGCTGTTGAATTTTTAGCACCTACTGTAAGATTGATGTTTGTGTGTTTGTTTTCCCCACCCCTACACCAGCACACCAGTGCTGGAGCAGAGGGCTCTGGCCAGGCCTTGGCGTCGCCGGGATCCTGTTTAGAAGAATTCCGCTCAGCTCCCTTTATCGAATGCCACGGCCGTGGCACTTGTAATTACTATGCCAATTCATACAGTTTCTGGCTGGCAACTGTAGAGGTGTCAGAAATGTTCAGGTAAGAAAACCTGTTCCTTGTATATTACTTTATTCCAGAATGCAAGCTTTGGAAACGGAATTTATTCCAAAGATCAAAAGAGATTTGTTTACAGGGGTACAGGGAAATAAGTGAGCTTGTTTTCCCCTTCACAACCAGTTTTTCAAGTGTGTCCTTGGTAAGCCTTTAATATTATGTAAAAACTTGTTAGGGCACATTCTGTTTTGCAAGGAGTCAGATTCTTTTTATGTCAATTCTTACTCACATTTAGTAGTACTTTCTCTGAAGGTAGCCCTGCTGTACTTGCTGTATTTAGAGCCTAACAGATCCATTTTCTTGAGGTAAGGGTTTTTTTGCCAGGCTTTTCTATAGACCCAAATATTTGACGAAGTAGTTCACAGACATGCAAGGGGCAGGTATGAAGGGCAACACCAAGTTCATAGAACTTGTTTTTAAAAGTCTTATGTGAAGGAGGTTTCGTACCCTCCATGGCAAGCGTTTTCTCCAGGACTTTCCAGAAGAATTAGGATGACATTTTGGCTGCAAGGAAGCCAATGGACGTTCTTGTCCCCAACTTCCCTGCAGTCGGCATTTCAGCTGAACTCTCTCAGCTCCTCCAACTTTTTCCCTTTCAACTTGAAGTATCAGAAAAAAAAATATTCTGGAAAATCATCTCCTTTCATAGAATAAATTGCTGCTGCCTTGTTTGCTCACTGATAAAAACCTCAGAAACATTCCCACTGCCACCAAACTGGAGACAACGTAGCTTTGTGGTGCTGGGCTGGCCCTCTGTTACATAGCAGTAGTAGCCCTTAAATTGGTTTCATGTAACACAACCATGATACTTAATGTGCATTAACTAGTCATCACTGTAAGTTTTTAGGGTAGTTGATCACTGGTAATTCACTAGTGAAAACTACCTACTTATAACTACCATGCACCTTTGAGTTTTAGATCTCTACTACTTTCTCCCTCCCAGAAACACAACTTCCTTTTTTGTTCTATTAAAAAGAATTGGCCTTAGTCTGTGTACAGGCACATCATGCACATCTGTCTTGTTAATCTCCCACCTTCTGACCCTTTCAGAACACAAGTAATTTGGTAAAGCCATCACTTAAATACAAATCTCATTGTAGCAGTGTTTCTTACAATTGTTTAAGTACCCTTCAACTGAGAAACCCAAAGGCTACAAAGACCCACAGAAATAGTCTCACATGCACAAAATTCACCTTCCACTGGGTTTGGTGCCTGTGCTGCCTCGTGTGCCAGACTGCAGCAGGCGATGGGCACACTCTGTGTGTGCTGAGGCACCGCACACGAACTGCTGACACACGTGTCGAGGCCTCATGGAGAGATGGCTCGTAAGGAAAGCTCTCCCATACAGGGCTGATTCCCTGCTTACTACTGAAGTGTTATCTTAACTGTGAATGAAGTACAAGTTAAAGGAACAGTTCTGTAAACGACAAAAAAGCAACCTAAAATATCAACCTAAGCTTCCCTTCGTGTCTAACCTCACCTTACCTTTGTGTCTGTCACCCAGTAAACCTCAGTCAGAGACACTGAAAGCCGGAGACTTGAGGACGCGCATTAGTCGCTGTCAAGTTTGCATGAAAAAGACGTAACGTCTTGGAGAACTTTGATAAAACAGTTGAAAATCCCCAAGATGCACTGTCTCCCAGCTGCAACAATGGTGCTACTGTGCAGAAAGAAAAGAAGAAGAAAAACAACAACACAAAACAAACAAATCCAAACTGTTTCAACCACGCCAATTCGAGTGTACCTCACTTGTGTGCCAAACTAAGGGCTGTTCAGTACATAGCTGACAACAGACTGAGATGAAAGAACTGACCTCTTGGAAACAGAAAAGAACACTTGAAGTTCACAAAGGGTCAGAAGAAGAAGAAATTTTTCATTTCTCTCCCTGTACCAAAATGGCACCTTTTTGATCAACCAAGAGAATACAGAAAACCACGACGCACTGAGTATGTTGAAAATAACCAGACTGCAGTTTTGAAAACCCTTTTCCATGGTGCTACTAACCCTCCCATATCCCAGGGGTTTAATATGAAATTTTAAGCTTATTTCTCTTTGTAAGTACTGAAATGTGTATATTGTGTAAACACCTTTTTAGTTGAAACTTTCAGTCTTTTAGAAACAAACCAGACTGATATAAAAACACTTATGTCTAAAATGAAAAGATACAGCAGTATTTTATTATGAGACTTGTGGTACAGAGAGAATTTACCCCTCTTGTGCCACTTCTTCATTTAATCTGCAGTTGTCACCCTGATATACTTGGGAAATGCACAATTATTCTGAAGTCATTTTGATCAGGTTTTAAATGTTGTACACCATGCTGCTGGTGGTTTTATCCATGCTTAGAAATCTCAATCCACTTCAAAAGGGGGTTTCTTTGTATCTTATTAAAATACATGAAGTTATTAGCCATATTCTATATCCTCCTTTTCTGAATAAAAGTCACTTTCACATTTTAGTAATCAGTTTGGTTTAACAAAACCTCTTCCTTGTGAATACCCAGTTACCAAAGCATTTAAGATGATGCCTCTATGAAACCTCTCCTCTGAAGCACTGTCATGCATTTTACCCAAAGTTGTGTGCACACGAGAACCCTTCTGAATAAAATGAAGCATAAACTGATGGAAACTTTCCTATTTACACAGTAATCTTTTAATCTTATGTGAATTTGTACACAGGCACTATGTATTTACAGTACACAGCAACTCTTGTGCATGTATAGTTCACATAAGGCCTTGAGAGGTGGTGCATGCAGTCCTCCAGGTGTCATTTTGTAAGAATCCTCCTGTGTGTCTTGGAGTGTCATCACTTGTGCAATAGCTGAAAAGTGACCACTTGTACATGTGACTGTTCAGCTTCCATGGTCAGTGCTGGTTCATTTACCCTGATGTATAAACAGAACTCCCTGACAGACTGTTTGTCAAGTGAAGATACTTTAATACTTTTGTTGTATATTGCCACCTCAGCTATCAATACAACTTAACTTGTGAATTAACATACTGCTTTATACAGGTGAAGTGTATTTCTTTATTGACTACTGTTAAGTAATTTATCTGCTAATGGCTCTTCATTCTTACCTTTCAGTTATCACTGTACACACGGAGCATCAGAAATCTTGGTTTTATGTACAGTTGTCAAAAGACACGGGACTGGTGACTGACCAGCCAGGTGGCAGTGGTTTATACAGTGAGATTGGTGCTGATTTCAAACACTTTCAACTAAGTATGAAGTTCTTTTAGATTAACTTGCAAAATATGAGTAGCTTTGTCTGTTTCAGTTAGCTGCAGTTGTGGGTGTTGGTAGAGAGTGTGGAATTCAACAATGTACATCCTTCAACTCATTTTCTTTTGGTTTGCTGATGCATATAGAAATCAACTGAACTTGCTGCTACCTCCAAGTCAAGAACTTGTTACCAAAGCTGAAGTAAAATAGTCTCTTCTTGTAAACACAAGCCTTTATCTTACTGCTGGCTCCTCAGAAACCTAAAGTGAACATAGCAGCTTGTCCCTAGCCCCCAGGAAGCAGAAGAACACATGCTAAGGTCAAGGAGTTCCCAAAGGAAAGAGCTCTCCCAGCCTTTCTGACCACCAAGCCCGTCTTGCACCACAATTTTAGTGTTCACGTGTGGGAGGCTGAGAAAGGGCAGAACCTATTTGTTCATAACCAGTGCTTCTTTCTAAGACTTGGGCGTCCCTCTCAGCATATAAAAGAAAGCCCCCGACTTGCAAAGCCAGGAGACACCAATCCAAGGTAGACAGTATCCAGCCCAGCTGGTCTTGTGGCAGCTTTAGGTCCCAAACCTTTGAGATGACCACAGAAATTGAAAACACGTCAAGCAGCTACACTTCTGACAGATCCATTCTCTGTTCTGTTCCTGCAGCTCTCACCCTGACCTGAAGAACAGTCCTGAACCTTAATCAGGCTGAGATTTCCAAATGGGCTCATTATTATTAAAAATGGTCTAGAGAGGAAGGAGCATCTTTTAACTGAGACCTGCAGCAGAGAGTCAAGAGATGTTGGTTTAATTCCCACCACCCATTCAGTGCCTTAGAGCAGGTAAATCACTTGACCTATGTTGGATGGGAGTTTCTGGTCTATAAAAGCAAGCATGGCTGTTGTTCTCACCTACTTCTTAACTGCTTAGACTGTAAGCTCTTTGGGGCAGAGACATGGAAGGGGCTCAAGTGCTGGTTGGGGCCTCTAGGTGCTATCCATCGGTATGTAAACATTAAACTACAGGTAAATCTTGTGTTTGCAGATTTGTTATTAAAAAAAAAAGTAAAAAACTGTTTTGAACATTGGAGCCTTAAAACTAGTCTCACACCTTGTCTAAGCAGGGGGCTCAGAACCCCACTGCAGCTACAGTTAAGGCCCCTTTTCCCCCAAAATCTGATTGTTTTTAACTAAGTCTTTTTTTCTCTTAACACATCATGTCCAGGTGGTCGATTTTGGTTAATCTGGAGTGGGAACCTGGACGGTAACTCGGTGGTACTGCAAGTTGTCTGGGGACAAGTTGCACACTTTAACCACTCGAGGGCACCATGTGGCTTTGGAAGAAAGCTGGAAGGGAAACACCGCGTTCCCCCAGTGCTTCCATGCAGCTTACGAGAAGGGGGAGTGTGTTGCCTTTCTTTGCTCACTACCCCATTCTTGAAAGCTTGCTGCAGGTTCTGTACTGTCCACTGCAACTGGGCCAAGGAGTGAAAAAAACCACAGCTTTCTGAAAGAATACCAGCTTGCAAATACTAGAACCAGCACCCTTATGCAAAACCTGGATTTATACTGTTCCAGTTGGACAGTTCTGATAGACATGACTTTCAGTTTCTTCCTTCACTCTACTAAGTCCTATTATAGTCCTTGACTAGAAGGAAAAAGCTTTCTTCAACCTCAGATCCATTGGTAAGGTGGGATTTGAACTTCTGAAACAGTTGTGCAGTCAAAACACAACCTCTGAAGCAAAGCAGGCCAGCACAGCTGCTGTGTGTCATTTGGGTGCATTGCTACGTGTAAACTCTGTGCTTTAGAAGCTCTGTGCACTATTGGAAGGGAGGACTCATCCCATCCCAGGCTGGAGCGAGCACCTACTGTCCAAAGTGGTTGTAGAATTTGGAAGAAGACTGTATTGATAGCAACAAATGCTCGTGTTCTAACATCTTATCTCCTGCAATGACTTTCTGTATACTTTGATACCTTAAGTGTTTGCTGCCTGAACTGTACAAAAGTGCCATCCTGGAGACACCACTGAGGGAAGGTCCTCTTGCCTGCCTTAGGATGACACTGCTGTGAGCACCATTACATGTTTGCAGCAGGCCCTTCCTTGAAAAGTTATGCTTCAGACTATCCCCCAAGTGTGGCCACTTGCACTAGAAGCACAAGCTGAGAACTGCACCAGAGACCAGAATAATTTCATCCTCCCAGGGCATTTTATTGACAACAAGCAGGACACTCGTGCCAAGGTAAGGTGAGAGCAGTGATTAGTTTGAGGAGCAGTAACAGTGTTCTGCATTTAAAATGTGGAGGGTAAGGATCTAGAACTATGAGCTTTTGAAAGAGGATTAACTCAGCCCAGCTGGGGCAGAGAGGTGACGTGTGAGTGGTTAGTAAAGCAAACGGCTCCCTTTAGCAAAGGTACTTGGTGGAGCAGAGAGCAGGGCTGAGGCTACTGCACCAACAAGCAGCTTGTGCACCCACTGAGCTCCATTTCCTGGCAGTCAGTCTCCTATAACCATAATGCTGCTTCACAGCTCTAAATTTAATGAGAAAACCAAAGCTACTGAGCTTTGTGCGTCTCTTTAACAAGAGGTGGGGGAAGTTCTTACCTCCCAGCTCTACTCAGCAAGCTTGTTGCTCCTGCTGTCCCTCAAGGCATGTTGCTGCACAGCCTTTCATGGAAACGTGAGGGGAGAAACATCTTGATATTTGAGAGAACATTACTGCTACAGGCAGAAGAGGATGCAAGGATGAAAAAAAATGCAAGACAAGTTGTATTGTTACCTGGTTACCTCTGAAAAGGTGATTCTTCCCTGCTATGAACCTCTTCTTCCTGGTTATTTGATTATTCCCAGTGCCTGTTGCTCAGTGAGACACAAAATCCATTGGAATTGGTCATTGTACTCCAAAACAAAGACTTTTACTACATATTCTAGTGATTGTCTTCAAATTCAGACAGGAAACCTAACTTGCCTTCTGCTTGTAGTTGAGGGCTTTCACTGTGCTTTGGAAGCAACAGACTTCTGTCAACGATTCACTCAAAGGGAGTAGTGCAAGTCTCATCCTCCACCCTCCCCACACTCCCCTTCAAAAAAACACCCCACCACCACAGGCCGTTAGCCCATTTCAGAGCCAATGAGACACTCAAAGGTCTCTTAAAGCCCTTACTGTGAGGCTGCTGCAACAGCCCCAACACTGTTTGGATAATTGTCACTGTTTGTTTACTGCTGGTAGGGCTGTTTCAGCCACACAGGAGAAGAAGAGTTTCCTTTTTCTTCCCAACAGAGGCTGCAGGCTGTAAAATGAGGCCCTGAGGAAGGGGTCTGGTTTATCTGAGGAAAGCCCTATTCTTACAGCAAACTTGACTGCTACGAGCATTGGTTCACTGTGCTGTTCTGAGCAGAATTACATCAGGTACTTTTAAAGGAAAAAAAAGTCCAATGCAAGAAATGTCATATTAAGCTCTCACATTTATGGAGACCATCTAAGCTCTTATCTACAGATAAAAACTCTTCCTATACAGAATTGCTGCCATACCCTTCCTGGCAGGAAGGAATGTGAAGAGTCACTACATTCTGTAGGTATTTTCCAACTGAAGTTCAGTTATTTCAGCAAGTGGGAACAATGATGTCGAATTGTGAGATTTCTATATGGGTTTTGGTTTTACAGACCGACACATTAACACAGAAGCAAACCAAAGGATTACTCCAAATCTTACAGCAGCAAGCTGTACTTGTCCCCATTCTACCCTAAGAGCAGGAACCTATTTGATACTATATGCTGCTAAAAATGCCTCCCAGGACTAATTTTGATCAAGCAACTTCATACTCAGTCATGGACAAAGCTAGGGACAAAAAACCTGCCACAGTCTTCTGCATTTAAAGCAGAAAAAGAAAGTATCGGGCACTGGTATTTTTATTCCCCACTCAGCAGCTCAGTTGCTTACCAGCAGTGTGAATCTACAACAAAGAAAACTTCTGGGTGTTTTGCTGCGCGTTACCTCCTTTTACACCAAATGGCAGAGAAAATTGTACAGAGTAGGAATCACTCCCCTGAAATACGCTAAAAGCTCCTCCAGATCCTCAGGGACACGGGGTGACAAAACCACTTGAAGATGAGAGCAGCCGCAGCAGGAAGAAATGCACTTCTGGCAGAAAACAAACCCAAAAGTTTGTTTAAAAATAAAACTCAGACACAGAGCTACATGAACACGTATTTACTGCAAGTAGCTCTATGGAAAGCCAAGTCAGATAAATATAAACACTATACAGAGCTTCAAGCCAGTCTCCCAAAACCGCAAACGCGATGTGTTTTACAAAGAAAACAACAGAACAATATTTACAATGGAAGACAAAGCCAGATCAATCAGCTCAACTTTAAAACAGATCTGTGAAGCAGAAATAGCAAATATAATGAACAGTTTCAACCATATATGTTTTAGTTTGTACAGACAATAACTGTCCAATATCAAATTAAATTTACAGGACAAACATTGTTCTATCATTGGTATTTTTGTACTATACAGCAGCATAAACGGGTAGCTGGAAGGTAGTATATATAGTGATATGTTTTACATCATCTGAAAATGTTCTTCCAGCACAATACTGAATAAATTAGTTGCTGTAAACTAAGAGATTCAAAAAGATTGCATATTTATTATGCCGTACCTATTAGTATTTGTACCACTATACTTGAGGTTACCCATTTACTTACTTATTCAGCATTTATTAAATCAGTGCTGTATATTGTACAATGGCAGCCTCCGGGATCTAATATGAAATAAGTATGTAACAAATTTCTTGAAAACCACCTTTTCCCTTCCCATTGAGTGTTTAGAAAGCTCTTCGTCCCAATTTCGACTTCTTAGAAAAGATGTAAAGCTTTATAAAGAGCTGTCTGCTATTGCATGAGCCATCCACGAGCCCCAACAGAAGCTGTATGGCGAGACAGTATCGTGGTCTGTAAGAGTGGTCGTACTTTTCATTAGTGGGTGTTTAGCAGCAAGAAGGAACTGTACCAACTGTCTCTTCCAGATTCAAAACCAGGGTCTGTGCTTTTAAATGCTGTAGCAACAGTTTCTCCTGTCGCTGGATACGGCGTAAACTGATTGGTACCGTGTTGTCAAAAACAAAGGGTCTTCGAGCTTTAGTGACGTGTACGTTTTACTACTACTCCAAACTAGATTTGGGTACACGTCACCAGACAACCCGAGGTGTCTCCTTTGTTATACAGACTGTACCGGCGAGTTGGAGGGTGGAGGTGAGGCAGCCCGGCCAAAGCGTTGTACAATATACGCTGGAGAGGATTTACCAGCTGTGTGGTGCAGTACAGCATGAGGATTTGTGTACCACTTTGAAACCCCTTCCCAAGCGTCAGTGCCTTTTAGCCTACATCGCATGTACCAACGACTAGTGTCATGCTCCTGAAGTTCATCGCAGTGTTACAAACCTAAACTCATTTCAACCAAAGAAAAGAATTCAGTACAAGAGTGAAGCACTTAAATTGTAGAAAAATCAGGGCTTGTTTTAGAAATGCCAAATAGCCATTGTTCACGTTTCTGTGAAGTGGGATAAAGACAATCGATGAGCCAACATTTTACTTTTTTTCCCCATTATGCCATAAAGAAAGAACAAAAATAGTCCCAAACTAAACCCGGGACTTTGGTTGCAAGTAAGATCAATCAGGGTGGTTTCCCTTTAAAAAGCTACAGCTGACGAGTAGAATGCAGGAGTCACAAACGCTGGGTACGACTCTGCACTTCTCTGAACGCAGGAACAAAAACCTCATTTCACACCATTCGTATTTATAAACAAGTATCTGGAGGGTAAGAACAAAAACAATCTACAAGACAACCAGCCCATTAATCCTACTTTGTACATACCAACATTCTGAGCAAAAGAAGTTCAGTTTAAGCTCTGACATTTGATTTAAAATACTCTAGCCTATGATCAAGAAATACCTCTTGTACCATAAAAGCAAAACCTTAAAAAAGAAACAAAAAAAAAAAAGAAGAAAAAAAAGGCAGAAGAGGTCTGTCCTCCCTCCTCAGAGCCGTTCTGCCACGGGCTCACCCCTCCAGCTCACATCCACCTGTCCCTCCTTCTGCCCAGCCACCTGAAAAACAGAATCCTGAACTGACAAAATATTTCTAAACAACACATGTTTTAAGCTAACCACTTGTTATTGTACCAGAGAAGCAAACCCCACGTTAAACAAACAATCAGGAACCAGCTTTGACTTCTCAGAATATAAATTAAAGAGAAATTAATGGGAGAGGCAGGAGGAGGAAAGGGGCACACAGGGATCTCCTACTAAGCATTCACACTGCCTCCCGGATAGATATGACATGAAAGACCAAATTCCACCACCAAAGCACAGCTATGAAAAACAATCTCAATTCAAATTAATTCAACTGTAGAGAGCCGATGTCTATGAAAACAAAAAAATCAATTAAAAGGATGCGTGTGTCCATGTCTGTGCTGGTGGGAATGAAAGTAGCCGGCTGGAGCTGAGCTTTGCTTCCAAAAGCACCACACAGTTTCTGGAGTTACCAGCAGAAAAGTCTTCTCTTCCAACAATGGTTTCCATGGCAATGCAGTCAGTCTGGAAAGGAAAGGAAAGGGGGGGAAAGTCAGTGACGTTTTCAATGCAAGTTATATTGGAAAAAACAGAAAACGTTTTCAAGTGAAAGTCCCTGGTCCTACCCACTGCAGGAGTGACAGCTGCTGAAGGCAGAGCACGGGCCTCTCACAGAAGGAGGAGGCACCACCCAATGACACCATCCTCAGAAACAGGGTGAGTGGAGAGCAGCTCTGTTCACCCCACTGCAATTACGGCTGTGACAAACGCTCCCATCCACAGCAGGTACGCAACTGCAATATAAACCCTCCCTGCAACTCCAGCTCCAAACAAGGAGTGGCAAGTCCTGACAGCCACGTGCCCTGCCCTCAACTTTTCAGGAAAAAAAAAAAAAAAAGCCTAATTCAGCTATAAGAAGAAATCTCCCACAGTACAGTTTTCCCTTTCCAGGAACATCTCACTGAAGGACACCACACGGCACTGAAGCACAGGGCTACAGCAGCCACCAGCCAGCACAAACCAGCGCTGACTGCAAACAGCAACATACAAAGTGCTCACTGAGATAAGGGGGGAAATGATACAGTCGGGTGACAAAGCAGAAATGGAAACGAGAGAGGATGGCTGCAAAGCAGAAGGGCAGCTCTGCCATCAACCATGCACATTGCCGAGAGAGAGAGACTGGAAAGGTTCCCAGCAGGGGACAGACTGATGGTGGGGACGGGAGCACCTTCTCGGGGATTGTGACCACTGACTGAGGAACATACAAACAGTTACTTTGCAGCTCACTACAAACCCCCTTCCACTCCCAACAGAGCCAGTGTGAGCACTGATTTTCAGTCTGGAGAAGAACTATCAGGCAAATCATTGGAGTTATGCTGTCCCCCAGTCCTGACAGGCTGTCCTCTCCCATCATCGCTGTCCTCACCAAGACAGAGGTGGCTTTGGGCACCTCTGCAAGCTCCAAGGTACATCTGCAGGATCTGTTTTCCAGTGTTACAGGGCAGAAGGAAACAGCAGGCTGCTCTTGTTGAGAAATAACAGCTAGCACAAAACATTCAGTCTTCCAAAAACATCTAACGTAGAAAGGCTGTCTACCTTTCCCCCTCGAAGCCACACAGGACAAGCTCTCTCTCTGCTGTGGGACAGCTCTCACAACGAGCGCTGCAATGTGGGGAAGGCTTCATTACAGAGCCCAGCCATGGCAGCATGGCCCTCTGCAATGAAAGGAGGGCATCTGGAGCTTAATTCTGCCTGTGTCCTTCTGCAGGGTCGTAACAAAAATCAGTTAAATGTCATTGCTAATCCGAGCACAGTTCTTCAGTGCCTCTACACAAGAATATGCTGAAGAAAATGGACCCACTTAAAGCAGCAGCAAGCATTATGTATAATAACGCAAACCTGTATGTTTACTTGCATAACCAATCATAAAGTATGCACACACAAACTCCACCCTAAGTTAAAGAAGGTCTGGTTTCCGTCCAGCTAAAAATACTGTCCCTTCAAAAGAAAAAGAAAAAAGAACAAAGCTCAGCTAAGCTGCAGCGAGCAGCCCTGCCCTGCCCTGCCACTGCAGCTGGGACAGCCCCAGCTCCCAGCAAACTGCTCCAGAGACACAGAAAAGCCAAGGCCATGGCAGGGCTGGAAGCAAGACAGAAGGACACAGTGGTCCTTGACTTCAGGGGAAACTCCCTGTTATCCCTACAGGACCCACACCCAGGTCCAGGGTGCTGAGCTTCCATTTCCAAACACGCAGGGATTGCAAACATACAGTCACTCTGTTTTCCACAATTCAAGGCAGAGGCAGCCAAAACACACCCGCAAGTCAAGAATCTCCATTTGTATTATTTCAGACATCATAAGATCACTACAAAAAGCTATTGCTTGTTGCACACAGTGCATGATGTGGTTAGCGATGGCTTTGTTTTCACAAAAGCCAAGCAAAGCTATTATGTTTGAAATAGTTTTCCCCTTTAGAAAAACATTTTGTTGCAGGACCAAAGCATGAAAATATGCAGCTTCCAATGAATCACACCTCAGCCGTGCCAGTCAAACGTTGCAGCAGTTAAAAGCTTCTACATTCAACTTACATTCAGTAAAAATTAACACTTACCAGCATTCCCCCACCCTCTCCTTGCTGTGGACCTCTAAGCTCACATAAAAGGAACTTCAAAAACTGTCTCTGCTTTTGTCAGGACATTTTTCCTCCACGCCTTACACACAAGGCACACCTGAAAGCTGTTTGACAAGTTATTCTAATCTCTCCAAGTACATCCCCAAAACATTTTGAAGAGCAAAGGCCCAGTTGTTTGAATCAGACAATCCCACGTGCCAGAACTCAGCATTTATATCTAAAACTTTCTGAAAACTTTCATGAACTCATGCCAAATTACATTTAGGATCTGGAAAGAGGAAGGGGAAGAGCTTAAGAGGAACAAAAACCTGCTGAACTCCTAAGTTTGTTCCTTTGACCAAGACTGGTGCAATTCTGAAGGCAGCACAAGAATCAATCCAAAAACAAGCTCACCAGGTAACTCATCAGAACCCAGACCAAATTCTTACAGATCAATCTGTTAGAAGCCAGAGGAAAGCATCTTCAACAAAGCTTCACCACAGCTTCCAAATTCCCTGTACACTCTGGCTCGCATGGAGAGTTTTACACCAGTATAAAGGTAACGTCGGGACCTCCCTGCAGCCTCCCCCCTGCCCCAAACTATGTCTGTTAAACAAGATCTCACTGATTTGTCCCCCCTATCTCCCCAGGAATATAAACTATACTTCAGCATGTTTCTTCTTCATTTTTAAGCTGAAACAAGATTGTGGGAACTATTAATAAACATCAGGGAGTTTCACATAACTATTACCTGCAAGCTGATAACAGTCTCATAAAGCCTTGAGTCTTTCAGACACAGAGCTACTGGTTGTCACCACTTCTCTAATCCTCTTGTTAAAGCTGAAATTTTCAATCTTGCGGTTGGAGCAGTACAGCTGGCTGATGCCCTGAGTCATCAACTCTTTTTTGGGATAAAAGCATCAAGCGTTTATATAGAGATACAAATTGGTATCTATACACACACGTACATCAGTATCAGATAGAAAAGCCAAAAGCCAACTTGACCACAAAAAGAAATTCCTACCGAAATCTGAGATGAGACTTGGAAGACACCTTGGAAGATCCAAGAAGATCCCTCCCACAAAGTATCCATAGCCATGAGGGTAGCACAGGAGAGTCTGTTCCTCACCGCAGTGGCACCACAGCCAGGGCAGCTCGCAGGGCACCCAACCCCAACCTCCAGGCACCAAAGAGATGCCACGTCACAAGGGGTAAGCAGGGTCTCCAGCAGAGCCAGGGACAGCTCCTGCAGCCCCACTACTCACAAGCCCTGAGGCTGATTTCAGAGCCACAAAGCTGCAGGAGCTCCAGCTGCCGTAGGTTCCCCAACCACAACCTCCCAGAAGATCCACCTGAGCCCCCCCAGCATTGAGCAGGCCTCTGGCTGGCAAAAGAGCGCCGGCTTTGCTGACCCAGAGGCACCTGCACCCACTGGGACACAGTGCCACATGTGCACAGGCACCACAAGCAAAGTTACTAGTCATAGAGCTGTAAAATGGGTTTAATGTGAGAATAAGTTCTGTTGTGTTGCTGAAACCCAGAGCTAATTTGTGGATTTCCACCTCTGCAGTTCCTTGCCAGAAAGAGCCTTAGGACATGATGTGGGTCTGTTCAGTGGGGCTGCAGGAGAGTTCACGCACCACACTTCTCTCTCACCTGACCTTCCTCCATCTTTGGACAAGTGAAAGTCATGATGTGCAGAGGTGTTTGGGAGCGTAAAGGGCTCAAAGAAAACAACACAGCTTCTGTGAAGCTGGATGATTTTGTTTCAGTCTTCATAATGTAAGAGTCCCCAGCCAAATTTTTTTCTGTGCTAATGGTACAAATATGAGAATTGCTGACCAACCATAAAAACCAGATCAGCATTTCATTACAGATACCATATGAGTGTATTTGATTCAACACTGACTGAACAGTAAAGAAAACTGTCACGAGAAATGGATGAAACGACTCTTCTAAAAGGAAAACAAATGAGGAGATGCTAACTTGCTGGGAAGAGAGGAATAACGCACACAAAGTGGCCCTTCAGTCTCCTGCAGTTCTCAAAACATAAATGCCACCAAATAATAACTCAGTGGCCAGATTAGACATGACAAGTTTGAAGAGAACTCTCACTCGCAGTGTAAACACGCTGCTGCTCTTCCTGGACTGTCACAGGCTCTTCTGAGAAAATCTGCTCAGTCAACCAAATAACTGATGATTACAACAAAACGTACAGCGAAAACCTGAACTCAAAAACCCCTCTATACTTCTGAAGCAGCCTGAAAGGACACTGGGCTTTTCTGTTCATCCAACTTCAGCTCCATTAACAGATTCTATACAAAAGCTTCAGCCTCCCCTCAAAAATCAAGCTCAACTGCTTCAGAATACTGAGAACAACAAATTCTACTTCCCACAAACATTTTTTTATGAAAAGTGAGTCCAGAAAGCATCCAAACATACTCACAGGTCACTTCTCAAAATACATAAGCAAAGTTTCAAAAATTAAACCCATTCTTCTCTCCACAGCACAGTTCTATTTAAATTCATCAGTTGAAGATGGGATCAGATTATAAAGCTACACACAGCTGTCCAAAGCTTTCTGAGGAACTATCAAACAGAAAGGATTTCAAGGGCAGAAGAGAAACCTACAGGGCAAATATTTAAAATAGGATGGCACTGTGCCATTGCTCAAAAACGTGTTGTTTAAAATTAAGGAACACACCAAGAAAGTGCTCAAGAAGTTTTCTGTGTGGAAACAATTTCTGAGTTTATAAAGATTAAGGGCAAAGGACTGGATTAGCTTTAATTCATTAGACTGCAAACCCAGTGTGTTCCATTTGAAAATGTATCAGATGAGAATATATCCAATTTACACTTCATTTCCTGCAGCTGAATTTTTAAGGTCATACAAGTCAGGCCACTTTAAAACACTCCAAAAGGTTTTATGAACACAGCAAACACAGCCCAGTTCTCTCAAAGAAATCCACCCCAAACAATATTGGTTCGTACAAGAAAGGCTTTTGCTGACATAATTCTGCAACTGATTCCTGAAAGGATGAAAGCTTTGCTTATAGAAGATATTAATTTAAGATAATTAAATGATTAAAATCTCCATGTCAAAGACTAAGACAGCTTAATGCCTTCTGGAGAACTCTACTGAAGTTCTCAATTTCCTGAACTTCAGGTTAAGGGGAAATCGGAATTAATCTGACTTAAGCAGATCAAAAGCAGCTGAAGGGCCTGGACCTTCTCGTGCACACAGCCACACAATGTTCCTGTTGTTGGGGAAAGCACCAGATCCCATCCCTGCCTCAGGACACGGCACGGCCGGCCAGCAGCATTTGTTCACGCCGCTGGGACAGGGCAGGAGGGCTGCCATGTATTTACAAGTCAAGCCTCCCATGTGGCAGGCAGGTGAGGGGAGGGAAGCAATTTGCCCAAATACATTCTCCACTAATTACACTCTTCCCCCTCCCCCCCCCGCCCCAAAAAAACCACTTAGCAAATACACAGTAGCTATCCTGTGTCATTGTCCTGTTTCTTCAAGTTCTTACTTTAACGGCATAGCTTCAGACCTCGCTAGAGGCCTGCGGTGTCATTTGAGACAAGCAGAATTCCTTCTTCATTTGCACACCAGACACCAAGCCTAAAATACAAACCAGAAACCCTGGCCCACTGGCTGTGGCCGTAGCACAGGCAGTTACTGTACCCAGGGAACCCAAATGAGGTCCCGACCCAGACCAACACCCCAGTTTTGAAAACGGGTTCGACTCCAAGCTTCCCATTAAGCACAGATTCTATGTACTTTCTTCATTCAACAACAAATCCATGATGCTCAACTTGAGCTGATGAATATACTTTGTACCTACAACTTCACTGACTTTCCTCAGCAAAAAAAAGAGCAGGATTTGTTTTTAAAATCCTCTTCAACAACACATCCCAGGAAATTGAGATTCCTCCTCAAGCTGCATTTCTACAATTTAGAAAACAAAGATATTCTTACAAATAACCTTTATCCACAATTGTTCATTCAAAAAGTGATTCTGCTGCTGCTAGTGCTGAGTGATTCCATGAAGTAACACACCTCTCCCGTGCTTTAAGATAGTTTTTATTCACTTTACAGAAATGCTTATCATTTGCAAGTGTAGCTTCTTTTTCTCTGTGAATACTGTTGTTTCTAGGAAAGCCTGATGGACACTCCCCAGTTTCATCTCTTACTGATACTATTCCTAGAATTAGGAAATTTGCGTGCAGTTTTGGCAGAGACCTAACGTCATCTCAATTGCACAGGACAGCTTGACAAGAAGTTGTTGGGTTTTTTACAAACAAACTTTCTGTTACCATTCACCAAGACAGTACTAAAAGTTGACTTCCCTCCACTTTAAAACACATAGATGTTAAAAATGTCACATCACGGAAGAATGAAGAAAGTTGTGCTTTTCCCAAAGCACTCTCCCAGTGAGTGAGATGCTCTGACCAACCTCCTCAACTGCAGAAAACACGGGTACATTTCAGCTACAGCTTCTGCCAGCAGCACCTGCTACAGCTCACTCTGCTCCCATGATGACGGTTGGGAGCCCTAAAGTGCCAAGAAGAAAGAATATATTTCCTGCCTGTGCTCTTAACTGGATGTTATGGACTGTCGGGAAATGAATGGGAAAGAAAACCATCACATGAAATACTGCACACGCAGTTCTGGTGCCCTCAGTCCAAAAGGACTTGAGTAACTGGAAGAGTTTCAGACTAGCGCACAAATACTTGGAAAGGTGTAACCACAGGTCCCCTCTGCATGTGGTGAAAGAAGCCACTGACAGTGCACAGCAAAGGAGGATACAGCATCTACAGAGTCCTAAGTGGCATGGAGAGAAAAGATAAGGTTTGTTATCTCTTCCAATACACAAGCAGGGGGCTGCCAAATACAACTGGTTGAGAGCAGGGTCCCAAGCAGCAAGGTCTTTGCAGCAGCGCAGCTCAGCCTGCTGTGGGAGTTCACACAAGATCAAAGAGACCGGCAAACTGCTTGGATTAACAATCCATAAAGGATTATAAAACAGACAAACTACATCAGCCTCAGGAAATCCCCCAAGCTGAAAAAAACCCCAACAATTTAAAATATGAGGGGCCGGGTTTATGTTTGTGGGGAAGTATCTTTCTCTGCTGGGTGGTGTCTGCTTGCAGGCACAGGTCTTGTGTTCGCAAGAACAGTTTGGCTTGCTTGAACCCAACTGAAAGAAAGGACAGTGTCACTCACGACTAACGAAGCAGCTCCTCACCCTTCAAATCACCTTTCCTGGTACTTTCTTCCTACAGAAAGTTCTTCCTTTCTACATAAGGTTTCACTTGTTCCATGTCGTCTCTTTGCTCTTCCCAACCACGTTTCATTATTTGAAGGCATTCAGCACCACCTTACTCTTTCACCTCTCCTGCCATACATGACTATCAAACGCAGAAAGTTACTATGCAGGCACATACCCACGAAGTTACACCCTCCTCAGGCAGACCTTTTGCCCATGCATGCCTGCACACACACAAAAATAAAGTCTTTGCTACCAGCCACTATCTGCTGTCACAAACAGCACCAAAGCACATCCACTTTTACATTTTCTAATGATCACATGATTGAGTGGGCATTAACATCACGATAATCAAACCCCCGGCTTATTATGCAGGGGAGGAAGGAGAAAGGTTCAGACTGCAGTGTATGCGTGAAGCAAGGTCTTCTCATATCACAGGACATGCATGAGAGCCAAGGAGAGGGCCTTCAGCTTCCAGGAACAGCTCAGGAGCTCACAAGGACAGAGCCAAACTCTGTCTACACACAGACAAGGTTTAATCAACAGCGTGCAACTCTTGTTTAGTGCTTACCTCGTGGAACGTGTCAACGTTAGTATTTCAATCACTTACACCCTCAACAGTACATCAAACCTCACTGCTGCTACCACTTCCAGACTCACTTGCAACCACTACAGAGTCTGTTCAACCTGATCCACCGACACAGAAATAAACCTACTTTCTCCCACCAAAGCTGTCCCTGCGCACTCAGAAGGAAGAAGCTGCTCTCCACGACAGCGGCCACCAGCCAGACCTCCCTGGCTAGGGTTGGACTCCAAACACTCTGACATGCTGCTTACAAATCCTGAAGGTGACTGTCTCCTAAGCCATGCTACTGCCTCCTCCCCAACTCTAGAAGATTGTCTTGACATCCAGAGATGCCACCAAAAAGCCCCTGCAAAACCATGAAGGAACCAACTGTAATATCAAGGCAAGTTCATCACCCTGTCTGCTTCTGGAGCAGTCTCACAGAGGACACGGGTCCATGTGATGTTAACTGCCTAGGGATGCTGCACAGGGTGATCTTGTGCTCCCCTATGCATTCCTGCACCCCTGCTTGCAGTCTCAGTCCCATGGCTGCATGAAGCTTACAGAAAGCATGAACTGCAAACTTAGAGAAAGGCAAAGAAAAAAAAAAAAAAAGGAAGAAAAAATAATCACATTCCACATCTGAAAGGGAGAAGTAAACACTGGGACATGCTCCTAACTCCCAGATACATGTTGGCCCACATTCCTCTCACCAAGATTAATATCCTGGCCAATGTTCTGACATTTACCTCATCCTTTTCAAGTCATTTACACCATTACAACCGCTGTATTTATAGCTCACTACCTTCCCTGCTCCCCGCTGCGTGCATACCCTTCCAAGCGCCTCTACCCGCTTCCTCTCTTGCAGCCTTTTATCTCTCCATGAGACTGACTCTTATCTTCACTCTGCCAATGGCAGCAGCCTTGATCTTTATCTTACTCTCCACCCCAGCACATTAAGTTTCGTCCATCTCTTCAGTTTCATCTTTTAAATGGTAAGCTCCTTACGACAGGGACCAAGGCATTTACATTTGTGGCGCACAGCAGGAGCCCTCCCTCCTGCCCACCCTACCTGGGCAGGTTCTGCAGAGAGCAGAGATCACGTCTGGAGCTACAAGCCTTCATTAACACTTGCTGCTGTAATATCACCTGAATGACTTCAAGATCAAATCTGTTCATTATTTCAACTCATTTCTAACTGATTTCCTGTTCATCACAATCTGCAATTAAAAACATCTTCTAAAAACAAACAAAAAGCCACCTGCCCCACCCCAAAAACCCACCACAGAGTTCAATGTTAAATATAGATGGCAAATACCTTGCAAAGTGTCTCACTTTGCCAAATATTCTGGAAGTCTTTATTCAACTACTGAAACCAAAACTTCCAAATCTTCCTAATAGAATAACTTAACATACATACAATACATACCCCAATTAACCCATTTTGGTTCAGACTTACAGAACTTCAACATGTTCCTTCATCTGTACTGATCAAAACTTTACCTGCATCTACTCTGTGCCTTCAGCCAATCCAGCTGCAAACAGGCTCCTGATACCCAGATCAGGAAAGCAAAGGTGCTCTGACTCGAGGACTAGCTGTTCTGTACCCTTTCTTTGCTGGTTTGTCTTGGCCCTTTTAACTCAATTGTCTATATATAAGGTGGCACAAAAGTCACAGAAATGCCAATACTTTCATAAAAGAAAAATGGTATCATGTAGCTCACATTAATACTTTCTTTGGTCTACTATGCAACAGGTTCTAATTTATCTAACAGTGCATGCGCTTCACTGTCACCAAGAACTCTCCAAACTCCTGGTAGCCTAACAGATCTGTGTGAAAAGAAGCACAAGTCCCCCCAGAAATATCAGGCTGAGGCTATCCAGCATCAAAAACAGTTCTACTGCAAATTCACCTGTTCAGCAAGAGTCACAAACAATAAAGCAAGCTGGCTTGGCACGACCAGGGCAACAGAATCACACTAGTCCCTGGGGAAGGAGGGTATCATTCATTAGTGCTTCAAATTTAGAAGCAAATTTTACCAGGTTTCTTGCACACCTTTTGGTATCATTTCCCATGATTTTCAAGAAACGAAAAAAAGAGTTTGATATCCTGAACCATTCCACAAAATCCCTGTTGTAATAGAAGTGAAGCCTTTCTTCAAGTACATAGTGTAATTTATGAGCTCTTCATGCTCTAGCAAAAAGGAGATATTGTTCTTACCTATTTTATGTCCTAAATAATAACTGATTTTGTTATTTATGTAAGTTATATGCATTATATGTATGGTATTTATGTAAATATATGCACATGTTCTACAGTGTTCAAGCACTATTTACCTTTTAAGACTAAAGGTTTTTGGTTTTCTTGAGTCACATTAAATTGTATCATCACCTTGGAATTAGAGCCAAGTCTTAGCTATATTAATTTCAGTATAAGTCACGTCTTTCAAAAACTTTCTTCTCAGAAGATTACAAAAGACTAGAGCTCACAGTTAACTCCTCAAATCACTAGCACACAACACAGAGCCACATAGCTAAACTAACAGGAAAAATTGTATCTCCAACCATATAGCTAAATTAACTGAAAAATAATGCTGCTGCTCTGGTATAACGCTACACCTGAAGCAAAATCTCCACAAATCCAAACACTTATATGCTCAAGATACTCAGTAACACCTCTGAAACACCTTAGATGAGTCACGCTGATTTACCTTTGCCTTCCCGCTACCGCCAAGTATGCCCCAAATGACTAAATCACAACCATCCCTCAGCTGAGGAACCTTTACAGAGATCCATGGCTTGATTAAAACTACAACTTTTTTTTTTTTTCCTTTTTCCTTAGTCACTGCTTGAACCTGTAAGACAACAGTGCCACTTGATCACTGGATTGTTGTTGATACGCAAAAGCTGAACGTGAACAAAAGTCAAACAGCAAATTTGCAGGGTGGGTCTTAGGACAGCTCTCCAGCCAAGTCATTACAAACCATTTAAGGATGAGTCATAAGATAATGCTACATTTTTAGGACAAAACAGCAGTAATAATACACCCCCCAGGCTCCAGAAAGCTTGACCCTCACCTGCCTTTCAGTTTTTCCTTTGAGCTGAAGAATGCCACATTTAATCACAACACTACTTGAAATAAAACTGTGGGTTTTGTTTCCTGCTTTGGATCAGAAAGCCAGACTTAGTGCAATCAACATACTGGAAGCCATTCAACAGGTTTTTGGGAGCACCACAGATCCACAAACAGAGCTCACAAACACACATCGAGGTACAACATGGTACTATGAGCTCTTTTTAGTGCCATCCAAAACCTCAAGGGATAAACCATCCCTTCAGCGATCAATAAGAAGAAAACTCGATTAAAGATCCTTTCACAGAAGAGCGAGCATACGCAGACGAAAAAAAAGCCAGAAAAACCCCAACAAGCTCTACCCAACTGCTAACATGCCACTGGATATGCCAAAATCCCCAAAGAAATACACAGTGACCAACCACCCCAAGCAGCCCAGGGTGAGAATGCAGCCACTGGAAAGGCCGAGTAAAGCCTGCACACCTTCTACTCCTCTAACCCGCAGACATCAGGCAGAAGCGGAGACGGGGAGCTCAGGAGGGAACACTCAAAAGGTAATAATGCATTTAAGATTTCACAAGAAGAGTTTAAGGAAAAAGGCAGTTTGAATCAGTACTGGATTCCTTCCAGCCCCTCCATGTCCTGAAGCAGAGCTTTGACCCCTGAGACAGCTACGAGCAGTTTTGGAAGTTTCCAACTTGCAAACACGACACATGTCGCTGCCAGCTGCAACTATGGATTTGAAAGTCTGGAAAGCTGGCTTCCAAAAGCATTTCAGTGCTGACTCCAAGGAAGCATTCTCTCACAGAGGCAGGGAAACATTCTTGTCTCAGATACTCTCACCCAAGCACAAGCAAAACCAACTGATTCTTGGTCAAATATGTCATAATTAGCCGACTCCCACACCGCACAGCAAAAATCTGTTCTGCCTTCAGCAGCTCATGCGCTGCTTGAGAAAGTTACTCTGGACATTTCTAAGCAGAGTTGTAAGTCACTTAAGACTGTTAAAGTGGCAGCTGTTACAGCAAGATTGAAACAGTTTGGGGAGATGTCTTTTTTTTTTAAGAATCATTATCCCAGCGTTACTTCAAAGCTGCAGGATACACAGCAGCCTTCACACGGGCTTCAGCAGGCTGCTTTAAGTTATTTTTAAATGGGCCAGTGCCTTAAGTTTCTGCCAATACAAAAGAGCCTCAGTCTGAAACAAACTTAAAAACCACTAGCCTGAAACCCAAAAGGGGCAGTTATTTGCCTCGTATCCTGTAAACTGTAATTTACTATATTAGTAATAGCTGAATGTCTCTAACTGTATATTGTTCATTATATTCTTCAAGATTTTGCATCTGAAAGATGGAAGTTACCATAAAGGATCTGGACAATTTGGAATCCAAGTTTTGCTCTACAGCTGTACGTGTTTTCCTTCCTCTCAGCTCCCCAAAACACGCACCACAACTCTCACCCAGCACAGGAGGAGAGTAAAAAGGTGAGGAACATTTAAGTTATAATCCTGCACTTTAGAGAACTCCTGAAATAATGTTTTAGCAGAGCATTACAATATCAGGTAGAGATAAGATTAAACAGTGGGTGTAAAATAGGTGGGTTGATATTAAGCTGCACATGACATTTACTCTGAAGAGTCAGTTTTGGTTTTGGAGTCCAGGGTATCTTTGCAGGTTTAAGATTTGTAATTCAGTCTGAAGAAACTTGTATTATGGAGGACCCATTATGCAGTTTATTACCACCTGATTCTCATTATCCTCCTCCGTTTCTACAAGGTCCAACAACAAGGTACACATTAGCTAAGCCCTGTTTGAAGTAGCTTTAGTGTTCTGTACTCCTAGCACAAAACTTCATGACTCAGATTCATGTAATCAACACTGCAAACCGCTTGCTTCAATATTGTGTAACAATTGTGTGATGAAACTGATTTGCTAATGACCTCCTTAAACTTCAAGCACTAAAAATCAGAACCTTATATTCTTTTCATCGTCATCGTTAGCAATGTAAATCAAATTTTGCCTCAACTCAAAATAGAAGTTTAATAACAAGTCAGGCATATTTGCCATTTCAAGTCAGTGCCCTCCCCCTCCTCAAACCATGGCATGAATGGAGAAGGGGGGAACCTGAACCAGCCCTAGTTTAGGAATTCCAATGAGGGGGCAGCGATGCACTGGAAATCATCATACCACCCTCAGCAGTTAGGAGGCTGCAGTGGAGTCAGAGAACACAATATTTCATTTAAGCAAACAAAAACAAAACAATAAAGCAAACAATCCCAAGTTGAGGAGTGTTTTTGCTTCCAGAAAAAAATGCAGTTTAGGGAGAAGAGATAAAGTTCTCTCCCTGATAGAATTTAACACATATGGGATAGCTCCTCTCTGGGAAATAAAGGGTGAATGCATCTACAAAATATTTTCCTTAAGAATGGCTTTAACCACAGAACATTTTTCAGGCAGAGACTGAAGGAGTGGGATGTGGAAGGAAAGAAAAGACAGCTCTCAGTTCTGCTAAGTCTCCAGAAGTATTAAAAATATCCATTACACACAGGCATACTACACCTCTTCAGATACAAGAGGTTTAAGAGTGAAGCTTCATTTTCACTCTTCAAAATGAAACGTGAAAATGGTTTTCTGTGTTGCAGAAGAACTTTTAAAATATTAAAAGCTTTATTTCAGCAGAAACTGATAAGCTGTTTAAAGAATACAGACTTCTAAAATTACCCTTGCTACGGCTCAGAGACCGGATTTAGTAAATGAAAGAAAACTGGTACCTTTAATCAAGAATTTTAAGTCATTACTAAGCAACAGATACACACCACCAATTTAAAACACTGTATTTGGGTTTGGCAAGCTGCTTTTAGCCTGGATTGTTTCAGAATCTCCAGGAGCCACCTCAAACAATGTCCACAGCCCCCTGCTCTCCTCCTGCACACTAGAAAAACTTATTTTGGATTAGGGTTTTATAATTCTGTTTTTCTTCTTAGGACCAGAAACCACCAACCTAAGTTCTTACTACTCTTACGCTTAATTTCCTGCCAAAGTTTTTATGCACAGTTTCTTTTGCTTCATTTTAACACTTAATTTCTACAGAACTTCAATTCACAGCTGTACACATGCCTCTTGCCCCTCTGCAACTTGTTATAGACAACAGAAAAACCCCAAGCACGGGCTGTGGATATTCTGCTGTGGCAGTAGTAAGCAAAGTGTTTAACATAAACGCAGTTCCCAAGTACATTATCTCTTGAAAAAACACTTTTAAATGTAATATTTACAGTAGAGCTGAAAGGAAAATAATCTCTGGGGTTTTCTCCTCTCCATTTTGTAAGAAATTTTACTTTCTAACATGGATTTTAGTCATTATTAGGGGAATAAGATCAAGCAGGAATTCTGCTGTCTTTGGTGGTGCTTTTTTCGAGAACAACAAACCAACTAACAGAAGTCAGCTACAGCAATCAGTGTGCCTTGGACTTAGCAGGCCAATCTTTGAAGCGCTGAAAGACTAACTTTGGAAGAAAGCTCTTCTTGGACTGGCAACTTTCAACATCTTCTAAATTTGATTCCAACCAACAAAACAAAGTAGAGGAAAAAAAACCACTGAGGCAAACCACACATTTCTGAGCAGCCCCAAGCAGTGCTGCCAGACTTCGAATGGCATGCGAGCTGAGTCAGGCTTATACCTTCCACTATTAAAGGCTACACGTCTTTAAGCTCCTGCAGTACCTTCTGCCTTTTAGAACACTTAAGTTTTAAAGTGAAACAGGAAAAAAAAAAAAGCCCAAAGCAAAACAAACACAACCATGATTTCAGTGTTTAAGATTGTAATTAAAAATACAAAAGCCAGCAGCAGCCTGCCCCTGTACTGCTTCTCTACAGACAGTGAAGTAGATAAGTATCAATGTCCAACAGCGATTAAATATTTCCTCTTAGTACTCATCAATTATTGACTACACATACATTTGCAAAGAGAGGAAAACATCACTTCCAACACAGTTTGCTGTCCGGGAGGATGAATTACTGTAAGGACTTCAGGGGGTCACTAACACCAAAATATAGATTATACTTCCAAAATTACAGTGCAATGCAGCGCTTGCACAAGCACTGCTCTTCAGTGGACACGCAAAACACCACTCTTGCTCCCACCAAAGCTTATCATACAAATTGGAGCATCCCTCCTCTTTCCCATATTCTTCCCCCTCAACATCCTTATTTTTGATGCACGCCTCAAACTGCAGCACTTTAAGTTGAATCACTTGAAGGCTAAGAGCCACCCCTCTGAAGTTTCAGGCCTGGAAGACACCCCTAGGAGGCTGTTCCTCTTCTGTGCCAGGCATTCCTCACCTGTCACGCAAAGGGCAGATCCCTCTGCACAGCAGAGGAAGGGCTGGGGCTCAGCCAAGCCCCTGGACACTACTACTAAGTGCTGAAGGTGGAGGGCATGGGCTGCGAGTGCCCCCCACCAGGAGATGGCTCCTCTGGAGGACAGAAAGCTACCTTGGAGAGCAGAGCTCAAAAAGAGCACACCAAACCTTCAGGGGGAAAAAAAAACCCAAACAGTTCTGTTTACATAAGAGCCAACTAAATAAGTGTGAGCAGATTTGCACATAACAAAACCTAAAACATGCATTTCACCTACATTTATTGAAAGAAGCAGATCTAAGCCCCAAATTTTGACATCGAAACCCAATTTAGGAATTTTCAGCTTCCCCTGTATCTGTGACACAAATTACAAAACATCAAGGTCACAGAAAGCAATCTCTAGTTATAAGAAAGGACGAAGAGGAAAAGAGCTACTATAACCTCAGGACAGGAATTCTCAACACATAACCTGATTAATGTTTATACTAGAAAAAAAAAATATAAAAAGCTCAGGCAGATGGCAGTTTGATAACACCTCTAACTGCCTAGAAAAGCCACATAAATCCTCCAGGCCATGGACAAGGTCCCCTTTCCCCGCCGGTCAGGATGCTGCCCTACGACAAGACTGGTTGTACAAGAATAACACAGAAGATTCTAAAAAGCATTTACCCCACTCCAAAGACCACAGTTTAGTATTAAGCAGAGACTCTAATCCCTATCTGTTAAGCAAGCATGAGAGGGATGCGCTTTTAAAGTTACAAACCTTTCCTCGGCGCGTTACACTTGAGCCCATCGGATCTGCTGAAATCTATGCTTACGTACGCTCCACTGTCCAAACCTGAAGTACCATTCTGGAGATGGCAACCTGGCGCTGTGGTATTTGCCTCACAGCTTACGGGATCATCCCGTAAATTCAGAGCGATGTAGTTTAAGCCATTCTGAAACCCGGTTGAGGTATCTCTGGACATCTTGCTTTCCTGACCATCAGAAATGTTTTCATCCGGTTTCAACCAAACATTGTCAAATGAGGCAGAGCTGTGTCTTTTGCTACTATCAGTAAAGAAAGAGGAGGAGGTGGGCACGGTCCCAGCGGAAGAGAACGTTTCAGAACTGTGCCTCCTCCTGCCTTGAGGATCGGCTCGAATCACTTTCGGTCCCATAGGAGGTTCGGAGTTAGGAACGGAGAAGCTACTGCTACCAGCATATTGATCAACAATGCAGAGTCTGTTCACTATGGAAGAAGGGCTGTCCATCTTCACGCCAGCATCCGACTCGGCAGCGAACGGCGGAGGCGGTGTCGCCGCCATGTTAAACGTCATCTCCGTGTAGTCATCAGTCCTGCTCCCGGCGGCGCTGACGCAGGCGGTGCCAAAGGCAAGCCTGGCGTAGTCAGGATTCGGTTGGTTTCGAGGAATACCAGAACTTGCATAAATGGAAATATCTGTCAGGGAGCTGGACAGCTCCTTCGCGACTTTCGGCGACTGCACATCCAAGTCAACGCTCATATAATCAGAAAGTGGGGACTGTCTGTGGTCGCTGCTGGAGCCCAGAGATGACGGCGACCCTTCTGCAGACAAGGAGTATGGTGTATTGCTCGTCTTCTCGTTAAAATCAATGTTGATGTACTCCCCAGGACTCGCTGGCTCCGGTGGAACTGTACGATCATACATTCTGGGGATGGTATTGCTCCCTCTCGTACCGAGGGGCAGCCTCGTGGGCCTAGGAGCCCTGTTCTGCACAAGTCCTTCGTCTGAGCCTTTCACTACTGGCAACTTGGAGATGCCATTAGCCAGAGCCTCGCTGCTGACCCCTTTTACATTTTCTGGTCCATATAAGAGCTTTCCAGGTGAAGACATTGGAACATACTCACTGTGGTCACCGTTCTGTCCCGACAGCGTCTTAAAGCTTCGGGGCAACGAAAAATACGAACTGAAACCTTTGGAAACAGAATTGGCGTGAATATAATTTGAATCACTGGGGGGCTTTGGAGCTGAGCTACCAGGTGACATATCCATATACTCATTGTTCACCATCTTCTCATTACTTCCTTTAGAAACAAATCCAGTTAAAGGACTGCGCACAGGTGAAGAGCTGGCCTTTGGAAACATCATCATGTAGCCTCTTGAGTCGACCTGAGATGGCGACCACGAATGGTTAATCTGTTTTGGAACAGACATGCTTTTAGGAGTCATTGGCAAATAATCACTGTTGCTGGATAAAGAAGATGCAACTCCTGGCATCATTGGCATGTATCCATCATCCCGGGCTTTACTTCTACTTTGGTTACACGTGGAGTCAAGGTTAGTGTCACTGTACTCCGATTCATGGTTATCTTTCAATTTTGGTGTCTCAGAGTAAAGGAATCGTCCATGGTTTCCTGCAGAATCTTCATCTAGCAAAGCTGTAGTTTGTGTCATCTTCTGCTGCACTGCTACAGAATTTGGTTTTGTTAAAGAGTAAGTTCTTTTCCTGAAACACTTCTCAGCCTCCATATAATCCTCTCTTGCGCCCTCATCTGTCTGTTGCTTACTCATGGACATGTACTCACTCAGACAGTTCTCCTCTCTGATAGGCGGTGTGTTTCCCAGGGAATCTGGTGTATTGCTTCTGACCCGAAAGTACCTGAAATCTCCAGGGCTGGAACCATATTCATCAGAAGAGATAAATCCCCCGTCGCTTGGGGAACCACAAACAGATGAGCTGGAAGGTCTGGTCAGCATGTCCGAAGCAGACCCGTGGCCACTACTGGAAGAAACGCTGATGGGGCTCGTAGTGGAAGGAAAATGGGAAACGGGCAGCGAAGCAGACCTGGTGTGATAAGATGAGCTGAAAGCAGCTCTCACGTACCTCCCACTCCCTTCTTGCCGGCCCAAATTCATCCTCGCGGTATTCAGGTGGATCAGACTCCCCGTCACTGACCTAAAAGGCCTAGTCATGGTTCCTTCTCCTTCGCTGGATGTTCTGAAGCGATAGGAGTTGCTGCTTTTGGTGGTAGGAGGAGTCCCTCCAGCAACGCTCTCTGTTCTGGATCTTCTCTGCAGGCCTGTCTGGCTGGGGGGCAGGTTGCCCAAGTGCCTCCTGGTGGTGATGAAGGAGATGGGATTGGTACCGCTGCCACCACCAGAAGACTGGCTCTTGCTCCGGGGCCGGAACTCTGCAAAGGCCTTTAGAGCTTTCATGGTCTCTAGAAAAGTCTCGTGCATATTCTGGGCAACCACCGAATCATCCACTTGCATCCAGAGTTCTCCAGGTCCGATAGAGGCAGATCTGCCCACTTCGATGAAGAAGAAGTTCTCCGAGTGTCCGCAGCGGCGAATATTCATCAGCTGCAAGTGGACGGAGGGGACTTCCGAGTTCAGCTTGACGAGGTGGATGGCCTTGCTGGAGAGGCACAATCTATACACTCCAGTAAGATTTTTGGTTTGTCCCAACCCTTTGGGCTTAACGTTGACCTGCCACACCTCCTTGAAGACAGTGCCGGGCCTCAGAGTCCCGCCGTAGTGCTCGTCGTCCTCATCCACCTGCTGATCGGCGTGGTCTTCCTGCTCCAGGAAGCCCCTCTTAGTCTGGCTCATGAGTTCACTGATCGCCTGGTACCAGGCCTCTTGCTCCGCCTCGTTCTCGGCCAGCATGGCAAAGTACTCGTCCTTGGTGTAGAGGGCTATGATGTGCTTGTGCTTGGCATCCGCTCGCCGGCTGACGGTGAAGCACTGGTAAAGGGGGATGACCCGCTTGGGCGGGGGGCAGCAGAGAGCGGCCGGCCCGCCACCCCCTGCCGCCCGCACGCTGCTCTTGAACTTCTTCTCGCTGTCGTAGTACTCCAGGCGGGCGGGGGCCAGGTGGCTCTCGGTGCGCAGGACGAAGTAGCGCTTGTGCCCGTGCTTCTGCTTGCGCAGGTACCCGCACTTCCGCACGTCGTCGCCGCCGCCGCCGCC